>PVJC01004904.1:0-61517 GCA_004026665.1 Murina feae
GCAGGATCAGAGCTGGTGATTGCAGAGCCCTGGGCTGTGTGAAGCCGGTAATCAGAAGAGCTTAGGGGTCTTCTCCTTAGGCCTGCATCCTCATCTAGAGGTTACAGGCCTGGGCAGGGGTGGAGCTCAGATTTGAGGAGCAAGGGTAGAGCCGGTGATCAGAGTAAACTGCAGAGGAAACACCTTTTCTTACCACTCATTGACTAAGCTCCCTGTATGCCACTGGTAATATTCTTAGTAACTTGGGCAATAAGAATCCAAAAAGGCGATCTAGGGTTTTTCCATCACACTCCTGGAGAAAAAAATGAAAGTCCACTGCTGGAGGGCTAAGAAATGTCATATCCTGCCCTAGCCAGTTTGGCTCAGTGCACAATGCCTCAGCCTGATGACTGCAAGGTCTGGGTTCAGTTCTGACCAAGGGCATGTACCTGCCAGTTAAACCATGAGAGACTTTCATCAAGTATAAAACAGAAGCAGTGAAAGTTGTTTCAAGGGATTTTTGTGAAAAGTAAATAAAATAATGTTTCCATTTTTTTTCTGGCATATATAAACCATTGTTATTACTTTCCTGGCCGGAGCCCAGGTCAGGGTATATGCAGGAGGCAACCAATCAAAGTGTTCTTCTCACTTTGATGTTTCTCTCTGTTTTTCCTTTCTCTTTCACATTCTCTAAAAATCAATGGAAACATATCCTCAAGTGAGGATAAAAAAAAAAAAAGAAACATCATATCCTGTAAAAGACATATAAGTTGTCATTTTTTCATGGTGAAGGGACCGGAGTCCATGTTGATGAAAACACCTTGGTGGCTGCGGTGACTGGCAGTGGCTGCAGCAGTAGGATGATGGGGCTGGTGGCTTTCCCTGATTAGCCTAGTCGCCTCCCACAAAGGGAGGCCAGACTGCAGCTTAGGCCTGCTTCCCAAGGGGATCAGGGAATGGGCCTAAGCCGTCAGTAGGACACCCTCTGAGGGCTCCCAATATGTGAGAGGTGGCAGGCTGGGCTGAGGATCCCCCCTCCCAGTGCACAAATTTCATGCACCAGGTCCCTAGTAAGTCTATATTTATTTCTCCCAATCTCATACACTATCATACACTCTTCTCTACACTGCTCCCAGAACAGTCTATCTAAAATGCAAATTTATTCATGTCACTATTCCTGCCTGTCAGAGGAAAAATAAACAAACTTAGCTCAGCAAATAAAGCAATCCATAAGGTACACCGTAACTCCCTTTAGCTGCTATGACGTCCTGCTTTGCACTGTGTGCCCTCAGAACATAGAACACAATAAATGGTACATGCCTCAGTGCTTTATCTCAAGCCATGCACAACACCCGTGGCTTTCCAAATATGGGCAGTGATTGAAACACGATGATGCAGACAAACTCTGCCTTAGTCAGGAATAATTTGTTTGTAAATAAACAACCAAAGCAAACAAATAAAGATTTACTCAAGGTGGCTTCATATGAGGATGACTTATTTCCAGGATGTAGGAGTATTTTACAAATCCAAGGGAAAAACATCTAACTGGAATTCATGAAACTTACTTTTCACTATTTCCCCCCTCTGCCTGTCATGTGTTTTTTGTTTGTTTATTGTTTATTTGTTTTATTTGTTTGTTTTCTGATTATTTGTTCTGATTTCAAAAAGATGCTTATGGTTGGTGTCAACAGCTCCTGAGCCTGTGATGGCATAGAGGCCCAGGACCCAATATTAACTGTCTAAGTCTCTCTGAGTCCCAGTTCAACAGATCCAAAGGTAACCTGTTTGGGCTGCTTGGGCTAAGGAATTTAATCTTTGTTGTTGTTGAGAAGGTAGGAAAATTATTCATGTACGAAATTTTTTAAAATATATTTTTGTTGATTTCAAGAAGGAGGGGATGGGGTAGAGAGAGAGAGGAACATCAATGATGAGAGAGAATCATTGATTGACTGCCTCTTGCACAGTCCCCTCCTCCCATACTGGCCCACTGGGTATCTAGCCTGCAGAAAAATTACTAGCATATCTAAAATATTATGCCTTCCTCATAGTAGAGAGTAATGGTTTACAATATTTATTATAGATATCATTCTCTAGTTATCTTGAATCTGCTTATTAGAACTTTGGAAATATACACAATAATCTGTACTATGTATTTGTAAGCATTTAATTTTTTGAAAGCCTCACAGGTAATGAATAACATTAAATTTGGGTTTTGTTTTGTTTTGCTTTTTTTCTTCTAAGTGTAACTACTATACACAGAAATGGGCAAGTAGCTACACTCAGTCCTCCAAACAGCATGGACAGGGAGTCAGACCACATTTTCAGGTACAAAATATGAGCTTTATATTTAGAGAAGCTAAGTACTTTGTTCAGGTACTCCCATTTAGTAAGTAGCACAGCTGAAAGCCACACATCAATCTGACCATGATTTTTATGATTTCTCTGAATGCTGTAACCATTCCCCTTATCGATAAGAAGTGTGACCTTTAACCTATATCACTACTATTGATCTGTAACAGTACGTTCCTAAAGACTTAAGAAAAATAGAAATAAAAAGCTAATAATACCCGAATAACAAATACTTATAGAATGCCTGTCCTTGCTTGACACTCTTTAAGCATTTATATATAGTAACTCATTTATCCTCACCATAAGTCCAAGGGCAGCTTCCATTACTGTCTGCTGAGCAGGAAAGTAAATCAACTCAGAGTGGATCACAGCCAAGAAATGGAAAATCACAGTAGATAACCAAGTAATCCACAGTCTAGATTATCTTAATTGTAAACACTTTTTAAGTTTATTTAAGAAATATAAACTTGTGTCCATAAGCAGAAGTGCTTATGGGTGGTGTCCACAATTATTGAAATAGAGAATAAGAGTTTTTACAGAGACCTATTATCTCTTTTCTAAAAATATCCACCACCCCAGGACATTCACCCACTCCTACCCCCAAGGAGAGCTCTCAGGGCACCAAGATCCACTGGTCAGAGTATAGAGATAACTTCAGACAAGGCTTTGTCACTCCATCTTACTCATGTTGCCCAGTGTTTAAGTCATATAATTAACCACCCCGGCTTAAATTTTGTATTCATCTGGCAAGTTTTAATTAGGCTGTATTTTCCCATGCAGATTTTATCAGTGCCAAATGACTGTGATGTTGAGAGAGATTAAATGTATTTTCTCAGAAATTCTATTTATAATTTCAGATTAACAAATTGTCATTAGTGAAGCACTGGAGTACATTAACACATTGTCATTGCTAATGTCAGTTGATGATTCTTATTCTTTATGTGTTGTCATATTGGACTTTGATATTCTAATGACAGAGGCTGGATGTGGTGATTTATGAGAAACATTTCACCAAAGCCCTGCTTAACAGTGTGAGAAATTTGAGTCATTTTCCTATCTACTAAAAAAGGACACTGAATTTTGTCCATGCTTTTTTGGAAATTTCCTCTCTACCCATTGATTCTTGCAATTTTCCATTGCCATTTTAGTGGCTCAAATCCTCGAGACAAGAAAAATAGAAATAAAATGCTAATAATACCCGAATAACAAATACTTATAGAATGCTTGTCCTTGCTCGACACTCTTTAAGCATTTATATATATTAACTCATTTATCCTCACCATAAGTCCAAGGGCAGCTTCCATTACTGTCTGCTGAGCAGGAAAGTAAATCAACTCAGAGTGGATCACAGCCAAGAAATGGAAAATCACAGTAGATAACCAAGTAACCAAATGCCTATACTGGGCTCAAGGCAACTAGTATTATGTATTATGTTTTTTATTATTATTTTGTAATCCTCACCTGAGGATATTTTTCCATTGCTTTTTAGAGAGAGTGAAAGAGAGAGGGAAAGACAGAGAGAAAGATCCATGTGAGAGAAACACATCAATTGCTTGCCTCCTGCATGGACCCCTACGGGGGCCTGAAACCAAGGTATGTGCCCTTGACTGGAATCAAATCCCAAACCCTTCAGTCGGAGGCCAATGCTCTACCCACTGAGCCAAACCAGTTAGGGTAATAACTAGTATTATGGATGTTACAATAAGATCTTCTCTGTTCTCCTGAAATCAGTCTTTTTTTCTTCTACCACACCAGTTTGAAATTAGACCTTTTAAAATATTAATCAGCCCCTTATCCTTAATAGCTCCACATTTTCACTATGATAAAATATAAAATCTTAGTGTCCAGTCACTACTAAACAAATATAGTGGCTAGATTACAGCTTGCATCTCAGAATTTATAAATATTTTTGCAAAATGGAATTTTTGATAATTTTCTTAGTCAACTCAAAATTTTTTAAAAAACTATATAGGAAACAAACATTATCTGTGATCTTTACTACTCAGGCTAAGATATTTTTTCATATGTAATTATTTGTTAAATAAATGTAAATCTATCTATTTATCATCTATCATCTAATCTAATAAAAGAGTAATATGCAAATTAACCATCACTCTGAGCCACCTAAGTCACGCCCACCAGCCAATCAGAGCAGCTGTATGCAAATTAACCCAGCCAAGATGGTGGCTGGCAGCCATGGAGCTAGAGCAAGCAGGAGGCTTCTGTTGCATCAGGAGTAAACTGCCTGCCTAGGCCAGCTGGACCTTCTCTCAAGGCAACAATGTTTCAATTATAGAAGCCACGGAGCTGAAGCAAACAGGAGGCTTCATTGCCTGCCTAGGCCTGGGCTCAAGGCAACAATGTTTCAATTATAGAAGATAAATAAACACCAGAAACCTGCTTCCAGCCAGCCTTGCTGGGACCTTGGGTCAATGGGAGCTGTGGGCAGCCTGAAAACAGCCTTAATCCCCTCACCCAGGCTAGCCAGACACCCCATTAGGGACCTAAACCTTGAACAGGCTGTGGGCAGCCTAAAAACAGCTCTCAGCCCCTCACCCAGTCTGGTCAGGCATGCCAGCAAGTGGACATCCCCCAAGGGGTCCCAGACTGTGAGAGGGACAGGCCAGGCTGAGGGACCCTCTGAGTGCACAAATTTTTGTGCACCGGGCCCCTAGTCTATCTATAATTTTAAGAGAATGGGATCTAGAGAAAAATTCCTGATTTCAAATCCTGGCTTCTCCATTTATTAGTGGAATATTCTTACTTATTACCATTAATTTGTGAAAAATTTAAATGAATTAATATATGTTAATTCTTTAGAAGAATGTCTGCTACAATGTAAAGATGTCTTTACGTCAGCCATGGCCTATAGCTCAGGTGGTTAGAGCATCTTCCAGATACACCAAGGTTGTGGATTGGATCCCCAGGCAGGGCACATACAAGAATCAACCAATGAATTCATAAATAAGTAGAAAAATAAATATCTCTCTCTTTCTCTCTCCCTTGCCTCTCTCTAAAAACAATAAATAATAAATATTCTTTTAAAAGTCTTTATGTCATTACAAATGCCTAAAATAACGTTCTTCCATATAGTAGGTAATTGGTATCATAAAAATAGTTATTGTGGTCTTATACACTGTCATTATTCTAAATATCTTGTGCATATTAGGTTATTTAATTCTCAAAAACAACTCAATGTTGTAAATACAGTCATTATGCCAGTTGTACAGATCAAGGAAATAAGTTGGCTCAACTTCCGTGAGCAGCTAATGACAAAGCTAGAGTCTGAGTGTTCCACCAAAATGATACTGCCTTTTGGGAATGAGTACCAAAAAGCATTCAGAGGTTATTCAGCTGATCTTCTGTCTATGTTGTAGTAAAATACTCTATTCTGTTGACATGAATGACTGTTAAGTTATACACCCAATACATATTTTTTACTGTTTTCCATTTCCAATATGATAAATTCTCTCACTGCTGTCCAGGCTGCAGCTTTTAAGAAAAAAAAAACTCTATTTTCAGTACTTCTAAATATTTTTGCTTCTGTCAATGGAAAACTTTTAAATTTCTAAAACTTTTAAAGAAAAACTAAATAAATTTGTAAAAGACCACTACCTCTAATAAAGGTGATGCAGCCCATTCCTCCCTTTCTATCTCAGACCACTTTGCTTTTCACTCTCCAGCATGTGGAGTATTTATCACCACCATGGGAGATGCCATTCTAAGGAATGTCCCTACATCTAAACTCTTGGAGAGATGCCCCACACACAGAGTTCAGGGAACTCTGCCAACAGAGGGCGTGGTGGGCAGCAGAGGGAAAGGACCTGGGCTCTCATGGTACTTTTTCTTTCCCAAGTTATCATCTAGCAGTGTTAAAAATAGGCACTTTATTAATAACATTGCTATGAATAAAATGTGATAATGATCCAGAATCTTAAACCACCGAAGAGGAAAGAAAATAGCTACTAAGATAGAGAACAAAAGCATGAAAAATAAAATACGCATCATATAACCTGGTTACCTGGATCTTGTTTAAGGATAATGTGGAAAGCTGTCTACTTCATGCCGTCAACACCTTAACCTGAAAGTCTTGGATAAAAACTCTTATCACTCTAAAGGAGTTCAAAAATTATTGGCTTTTACTCTCCAATTTCCATGATAGTTGCTAATAATGTCTTATTATGTTTTTTTCTTTGAGGTTTCATTGCCAACAGCAAAATCTGTTGCATTAAAAAAAAATTAGAGCAGTGAAAATGCTCTGTGTGATACTGTAATAATGGATATATGTATTATACATGTGTCCAAATGCGGGAGGCAACCAATCCATGTGTCTCTCTCACCTCTATGTTTCTCTCTTTCTTTCTCTCTCTCCTTCCTTACCTCCCTTCCCCTCTCTAAAAATAAATAGAAAAAAATATCCTGGGGTGAGGATTAACTAAAAAGAAACAACAACCACCACCACAACAACAACAACAAACACGATATGAGAGGGGCAGTTGTATCCTCATATGTGGAGAATGTGAATGTTAAGTTCATTACAGATAATCTTCATGGAGTTGTTGTTTTTTCCTGCAGTAGAGATTGTGCAATAATGAAAGGTTTCATAGGATGATATATAAGGCATGTATCAGAGATTTGTAAATTTTTTTTAATATTTAGAAACATTTTCTTCTTGTGAGTTAAAGGGTAAAATGAAAATAGGATGTGATGCTGTTCCTGAGAAGATATTCATTAAACAACTGACCAATTTCCCCCTCTTCTGTTTTTTAGCTAGTGCTGGACAATTGTGTTTCAAGGGACAATGCCCTTTAGGCTTGTCATGTTTTGAACAATATCCACTGGAGATTCATGTCTTTCCAGAACCTAGAAAGTGACCTCATTTAGAAATGAGATTTTTAAAAATCTCATTAGAAAGTTAAGGGAGAGTTGGATACAGAGACACGCAGAGGAAAAGGTCACATGAAAACAAAGACAAAAAAGAAAATTTATGTTGCCACAAGCCAAAGAACTCCAATGATTGCTAGAAAATTCCAGAACCTAAGAGAGAGACATATAACAAATTCTCCCTTAGAGTCCCCAGAAGAAACCAAGCCTGCTGATAGCTAGATTTGAAATGCTGATCTCCAGAACTGTGAGAGAATAAATTTTTGTTGTTTTAAGTCTCCCAATTCATACTAATTTGTTACAGCAGTACTGGGAAACAAATGTCCTGCATAAAGCTATGCATGTCCCTTTATGAAGAGAGTACCTTTCTGGATTTAACAATTAGATAGCAAGTATCTAGCCTTTTTAGTTTTAAGGCCATGTGATTGTTCTGAATCTTCATTACCTTTTTTTTACTACTCTTGTGAATTTGAAATGATCAAATAAGTGATTTGCAATGGAGGTATGTCTCATTCTCTTATCTTTTTTATTTTGACTTTCATATTAATTCACTTATTTCTAGCTAAAGACTGTTCACAAAATATAAGGTACAGACTGTGGTCATAGATGCTACTCCTAAATGCTATCTTAGCTGTTAAGGAACCTGTCCAAGAATTATTACAATCTATCTATCTTTTCTTTGTTCTCTTGACTGAATTATAGTCTAATCAATTTTCACTGTAAAAATTTTGAAAATAGGTTCTAAAACTCCTTTTTTGACATCTACCATTTTTCAAACTACTTTGCTTTCTACCAATTCATGGTTTCTTAAGTTTTTTACCCTCCCCCCCCCCATCAAATTATTTCTATTGATGGTTCTTCTAACATGAAACAAAAACATAGATTGGGATCCCAAGACTATGCACTGCTAAATTAATCCCCCTGTAAAATTCTGTTTACTGGTATGGGCACTAGAACATTTTTAACAATGGCTCTCAGTTCACACCAAAAGTATCCCTAAAAATCAACCTCAATTAGATTGTTCTCTTTTAAACAGTTAAGGCAGTAGAACACTTGCGTTTCTTGTTAACCAAAATGAAAGATAAGAGAGCTAAGAGCGGGAGGGAATGGAGGGTATACACAGGAGAAGAGGGAGCATGAAACAAAGGCAATAAAACTCAGGCTGTGATTAGGGAAGGTCTAAAATAGAAGTAGTTTTAGTTTCTAAACTTGTTATTTGCCTTGCGTGTAAGCTTTATTAAGGAAGAATATTTGAGACTGTATTTATTTTGGAAGCATCTTTACTCCAATAAAAAATATAGACTATTGGCGATTTGAAGTTTCTCTTTTCATTCTAATAAGATTCCTAAATGAGTAATTGTGTGCATGTTCAAATTTTCCAAATAACTACTCTAATTTTATAATTATTCTTTCATAATAGCATAAATGAAGATAAGCAAATGAATTATAATTTTCATTCAAAAGCATTTGAGTCACAGGAGTCTGGCCCAACTTGAGCACAGACCTAAACCAGAATGAATTTAAGAATGTAAGTAATAGTCTGTTGAATATATTGCTTGTGTTTCTTAGACCTCTAGGCAAAAACATTTAGCCATCTCTAATTGAAGACCCATAAAATTTGCAATTCTTATTAGAAGGAAAGTTGGAGAGATCTTTGACTGAATAAGACTCTCATAGATAATATGATATGGCGGAAAACATTTCTCATCCTGTTTTGATAGATGACCCAAGAAAAACTTCGTCCTTATAAAGATGCCAGTTTGGTGAAAAAACTCTGACATTATCTACCCTCAGGGCCAGTTCTTCCAGACTTATTAGACCTATGTTCATTTTCTTTGTTAAGATTTTTTTTTTTAATTTACCAAAAAAAGGTAAAAAAAAAATTGCAGACAGAGATAGAAATAGCAGTGCTGTCAGTAACAAGGCATTTTTCAAGGAGAAGAGTTTTCAAATCTGATGTTATTCAAATAATTGCTAAAATTGTTGATGATTCCTAGAAAACCAAGTAAATTTATAATATGGGAGATTAATGAAAATACATTAAACAACAAATCTAATGTAATCTAAATTTGTTATTAACAACCTCCCTGAGCAAGAGGCTCAGGGACACGTGAGCTCTTCTAAACCAAGGGTGTTGACTTAGAGCTATAGCAGCGTGGCTATCTTAAAAGAATGCTGGGAGAACCTGGAGGATCAGGATTGTCTAGTATCAGCTCACCAAAAGATCGCTAGAATAGCCCACTTGGTCAAGCACAGATAAGCTTCTTAGGCCTCTACAAAATCTTAATTGATCTCAGAAGGGGCAAGTGAGGGAAGTTACATTATTTCTAGACCCTGGGCTGGATGATTTTAAGGCAGGTCTTGCATGGTGGGGAACTGTTTGTATTTGGGCAGATTTTATGATATAATAACTTTGAGTTGATGGGAACAGTCAAGTCAGGGTTTTAAGAAAAAGCTTGGTGAAAAGGTTGTTATTATTTTTTAAATTTTAAAGTCTTTATTGTTTAAAGTATTCCATGAGTCTCCTCTCCACATCCCATTGACCTCTCCCCAGCCATCCCCATCCCCAGCACATGCCCTTACCCCCCTACTGTCTGGGTCCATTGGTTATGCTCATATGCATGCATACAAGTCCTTTGGTTGATCTCTTATCCAAGCCCTCGCCCCCGCCCCCCAGCTTTCCCTCATAGGTTGGACAGTCTATTCAGTGTTCCTATGTCTCTGTTCTGTTTTTGTTCATCAGTTTATATTGTTCATTATATTCCACAAATAAGTGAGATCATGTGATATTTATCTTTCTCCAACTAGCTTATTTCACTTAGCATAATACTCCATTCACAGTTTTATCTTCCATTAGCAGGTATTCCCTTGGATCAAGTGTCATATTTGTTTTTTGTTTTTTCTCTGCATTATTTAACAGAGAAACAGAAAAATATGTCTGGTCTCAAATTGTGAAAGTCAGGAACAGGAAGGAATGTTGTTTTTAGTTCTCACATATGTGGGTGTTTTCTTCCTTTACTCAACAGTACATATTGTAACCTAAATATTGTCTACTTTCTCCTGAATCATATTTATTTCCTCTAAAGTGAAATCATAAGTTTTAATTTTACCCTATCTCATTTCCTGGTAAACTAATATATCGTCTATACTATATATGGGAAATTATAGCAAGATGTTTGGAGATGGAGAGGAATTTATTATACACTAGAGATCTGGTGCATGAGATTCATGCACTTGGGGTGGGGGGGCAGTCCCTCAGCCTGGCCTCCACCCTCTTACAGCCCGGGAGCCCTCAAGGGATGTCTGACTGATGGCTTAGGCCCAGGAGCAGGCCTAAGCCATCCGTCAGACTGCCTTAGTGCTGCTCTGGAGGCAGGAGAGGCTTTCTCCATCACCACTGCACTCACCAGCTGTGAGTCCAGCAGCACTACCTCTATAGGAGCGCACTAACCACCAGGGGGCAGCTCCTGCATTGAGTGTCCATTCCCCGGTGGTCAGTGCATGTCATAGTGACCAGTTGTTCTGCTATTCGGTTGACTTGCATATTAGTCTTTTATTATATAGAATTATATATTCTGACTTGATTGAGTATTTATTTTTTTAAATAAATTAGTCATGATTATGCCCAAAATCTCTACCTAAGTATATAATCTGAGAATAGCCTGTTGGCACTTTTATTGTGTTTGTTATTATTGTTGTAGTGGTATTGGTGTTTTCAGTTGTTTTGTTTTTGTCAGAATGGGTAGAAGGTAACTATCAGAACCATGAAAAGTGGGATGTAAAATATCCAACCAGCCCTGACTGGTGTGATCAGTGGATAGAGCGTCAGCCTGCCAACTGAAGGGTCCCAGGTTCAATTCCTGTCAAGGACACATGCCTAGGTTGCGGGCTTGATCCCCAGTAGGGGACATTCAAGAAGCAGCTGATCAATGATTCTCTCTCATCATCGATGTTTCTATCTCTCCCTCTCCCTTCCTCTCTAAAATCAATAAAAATATATATTTAAAAAAGTATCAACCTTTTTTTTCTCCAGTTCTCATTAGGTGGCATGTAAGTTATCAGAGAAAAACTAGTCACCTATGTGTTAGTGCATAGCAAGAGGATTTTTGCTGAAAGGGATAACATATTATCAACACTCACAAAGCTGTCAAATTTAGACACTAAAAAGTCCTAATACATATATACCCATGACATATACATTTGTAATTTTATTATCTGTCTAAACAATATTTTTTTTCTTTCTGCAAAGCCATCATTCTTATTTTAGAGCCCAGAGTTTTTTCATCCTCATGAAATAATTTGTTTCATATGTCCATTCAGAGGATGCTTCTCTTGGTCCATTACATATTTTTTGTTTAAAGAGAAACAGTTTGCTTATTTAGATTCAATAAATTCTTCTTAAAGCCTTCATTAGATAAAGTAAAATAAGGAGAGGAGTTTCCAGAACAAAAGCTAGGATTATTCTTCATTTTCTCAGCTACCTGTCTATTAACTGATTTCCATAAGTGATAAATGATTTATATAAGAGAACTGCAGAAATGATAAAAGTTCCTTGCCCTAAAATTCATCAGTGGAATACACCTATTGATGTGCATTATGTAACACCATTACTTTTGAAATATATTTTGTCTAAAATAACTTATGTAGATAATTTATTCTTATGTATAATTATTAAAATAGTATACTGTTTCAAAGGTATTTATATTAATAAATACTTCAACTTTTGTTCAAATTTAGGTTCAAATATTAGAAGTATTGAAGGTCAATGCACAGAACTCTGAGTTTTATGGAAGTATATGCAACGTGAAAAGAACACAGTATTTCTTTTTAGACATATTCTTCTTTGAATATTAAACTCCTGAATATTGAGTGGTGAATTTACTTTTTCACTTCATGATTCATTTACACATAAACCTTTATGAATGGCTTTATCTAAAAGATAGCAGAATGCTTGAAATAAGGGGGGGGGGGAATAGCACCTCCAAAATGAGCTGTATTCAACAAGAAAGTCATCAATCACAGCATGGTTTGAAAAATAGTTTCAAAGTATTTTTGGAAAAGGCATACCAAAAGATATGAACTAGTCAAAATTCTGAAATTTTACAAATATCTTTTTAGGCCATGCTTACTTGACTCTAGTCAAAATGAGGTAGAACTTTCATTTTTTGTAATTTTTGTTGTGTCTTCCTGAATAAGCATTACCTGTATATTACAGTTGAGCCAATGTAAATGTTTACATGCTGAAGTGTCATTTTATCTCTCGCTAAAACATGAAATATCTCCTGTATCTCTGATCTCTGAACCATGAGAATAATATATTACAATGGGAGGCAGAAGAGAGTGGGGTAAATGAAATTATCAAGAAAATGTGTTAACTCATTGTAAAAAATGATTTTTTAATATTCTCCATTATGGGATAGCTACAGTTTAAATTGAAATTGTTAACTGCTAGGTAAATACAAAATCATTCTTTAAATTTAATAACATGGGGCTGCAAGTTCAGTGGAATATTCTGATTTATGGAGTTGCAAAAATATTGAAAGAAGAGATTTCAATAAAGCAAGATGTAGATATAATCTGACCCAGATTTCTAGCTTCCACTAATAACTCTATGATATTCTTAATGAAATATATGGCATTGCTACAAGTTAATTACAAGATGAGCCTTTAGCTGAAATCCTAAACCAGCAGGTGCTTTAGAGCTCTAGGCTAAGTAACCTTGCAAAAATGTAAGGGAATGGCAAATAGGGAGGATCCCAGGTATTTTTTCATTATGCATCGCTCTTGCTAACAACAGATTTTCAGGAAGATTGACAAAGGGGGAGGAGAGTGGGGAGACAAAAACATTTTCTCCTAATTGAGAAGAAGCTTTTCCTAGATTATTTTAGTAGTGATCAGAAAACATGCAATAAACAAACAAGGAAACAAAAGCCTAAAGAACAAACTATGAGAGATAGAACAAGAGCTATACAGGTCAAATACACGATCTCTTTTGTGGGCTCCTTTTGCTGTTCCTAGAAAAAGGCTAGGCATCTGTGTTGGATACTAAAATATCCTTTACTTTACCAATCAGTTTGTTAGAAAGAGGAAGTGGTGAACTTGCTTTTAACTCATGGATATTGACAGTTTCATCCTATGGTAGAGGCTGACTGATAGACTTGGAGAATTATTGATCATGATCTAAGAAGGAATTGCTTATTATTGTTTTTGTTTTGTTTTTTCCCTCACCCAAGGATAAAATTTCCATTTATTTTTAGGGAGAGTGGAAGGGAGAAGGAAGGACAGACAGAAGCATCAATGTGAGAGAAACACATCAGGTCTTCTGCAGAAGCCCTGACCAGAGCCTAGGGTGTGCCTGCAACCAAGGTACTTGCCCTTGACCAGAATAGAACCTGGTACCCTTTGGTCCACAGGCCAATGCTCTATCCACTGAGCCAAACTGGCTAGGGCTATAATTGCTTTTTTAAAAAAGATTTTCTTTCCATCAGTTATTGGTCCAGCTCTTTTGAACATTCAAATATAGACTTGATAACGTATTGCTTGTTATGTAATAATTCATAAAGAAAATTCTTCATATACAAGATTATTAAACGTTCATAGTGATGGAGTAAAGTCAAACCAGACTCCCCGAAGTTCCCCGTTGCTCAACCACCCCTTTCCCAACCGACCAATAGGGATGCAGAGGAAATGACCCAAGTCTGACTGCATCCCGCCCCCTTTGCACAACCAACCCTGACCCTTCCCTCGACCAATCACACATTATCCCACCCACCAACTCCCAGCCCAATAAAGCCCCCGTCCTCCTGAAACTCAGGGTCTTCCTCCCTGCTGTGCCACTGCGAGGGCCGGCTTGGGACAGAGCCCCGAGTTAACTCGAGTAAAGGTTCTTTTGTTCTTACATCGGAATCGGGCTCCCTCCTGGTTCTTGAGGATTACAACACCTGGGCATTGCATTGGATATTTATGCACAACAATAGCTCATGTGTACTAACCAACAATAATATATCTTATTATCTGCTCTTTCATTTGAAGGAAAACATCTTATAAACTCCTGTCCTGACTGTACTTAGGCTCATACAAAAGAAATACTGATGCAAATGGAAGTTGCTATCCACACTTTGTTTAGCTGGCACTTTTAGGATTGAAATTATGTGAAACTTTTAATGAAAAGATTTTATTCATTTTTTCTTTAGTATTCTCTTATGGTTCATGCAATTTATACAGGTCCATAAAATACAATCTAAAACCTTATCATATGAAATGAGCTTCCTGAACACATTTTCTTGATTTAAGTCATTTGTGAAAGCAGCATCACTTGTACAGCAGTTTATTAGTCAAACCAAGCAGCAGCACTGAGCTGCCTGCCTCCCACCCTGTATTACAGCATAGGCTATTCACCAAGTGAGATGGATCAAGTATCAAGTTCCTGAAAACAGTGGACTTGAAACACCTCCAGGACATGTAGCTAATTGAAAACAAGATCACACCCAAAAGGGCAGAGAGCCTCCAGGCTTAGAACAATATTCCGAGGAAGTGTTCCAGGTGGAGTCTTCGGAAGGTCTGTCAATATGTAAATTTTCTAATTAGATCAATGAAAATAGCACAAGTACCTTCTGTTGCAAGGAAACTGCTGAATTGAATTAAACTGTCAACATGCAAATAGACCAATTAGAGCCTCAAAAATAGTAATAGATACAGTCTATAAGGGGGAGTGGAAAAATGAGAACAGTAAAAGGTTTTATTTATTTATTTTTTTACCCAACTATGTATTTTATGTACAGTTTTGCCCCTTCATAATGGGTACAGTCCATAGTATTTAAAGGATGAGCACTAACAGGTCCCAAAATCAAAACCAAAATAAATGTTTAGTTTCCCTCCCAATACCTTCCCAAATAATTTGGAAAAAGACCAACCCACAGCCAGCTGTCTCCCTGAGAGTCTGGTGTGTTTTTGGCATGTTTGAAAAGGAGAAAAGGAACTAAAGAGAAGAGCCTTCTATCCCTGGAATCCAGTGTGTGAAATCCTACCTCATGGGCATTGCTGTTAGAACAGCTGCTCCCTACCTCAATCTCCATGGTAATGGCAAGAGAGAAAAGGGATCTCTAAGGTAACCACAAACAAACAAAGATAAGATTTCTAGATTAACATTCTATTAGTCAGAAATGATTTCAGAAGAAAAATAACTTCTAGAGACTGTAGGTGAAATATGATAATTAAAATTGGATACCATTTTACTAGTACACTCTGACTCTCTAATCTATCATTTGAAATGGAATTTTTGGACTGGAACACACCATGTTTCCCTGGACTGGAATCCGGATTCTTTGTCCGCTGGAATCGAAGAATGAACCCATAGACAGAAGATGGTATATAGCAAAGGTGGAGATTTATTGAAGAACAGGTACAGACTCCCACGTGGGGAGTGGGAGAGAGTCCCACAGAACAGACTCCCAAGTAGGAGGGGGAAAGGGTCCCACTGAGTTCCTTTACCTGTGACCTATAAAGGCTGCAGATCCTGGTGCCTTGATATCCCCTCTGATTGGTCACTATGCCCTTAGACTGATTACTATAGTAACTCCTGGGCTCAAAGGTTGAACCTCCTGTAGGACATGTGAGGTTCTCCCCCCTGCCCCTCCTTCCTTGTTGTTTTCCTATTCCCTTTGGGCTTTCTTCTCCTCCTTCTGGATGAGGGGCTTCCTTCCCTTTATTTTGTGAATATAGACCTTTTGCTCTTCCCAGCTCCCTCATGCTATGGAAATATAGCTGTTGCAGCTTTTCAGCTTCCCTATTCTATGGAAATAACACCTTCTGCTGCTATGTGCAGCCCTGTGCTTCATCCATGGTTCCCTTAATTTCCAAAATTTCCTGAACCTGTCCTATTTTCCCCCTAAAATTCCTATTTCACGAGAAACTAAAAATTCCCCATCATCGGAGATTTATTCGTTTTATTTTAGATTTGGAGCCTCCCAATGTCTGCATATATCATTGTTTCCTTTTCCTTGTTATCACTGATATATTGTCAGAGAACTTTTTAATAATAAGGGGTTGGAGGGACAGAGCAAAAAAGACAGGAAAAAACTCATGGGCATAGACAACAGGGGAAAGGGAGTGAGCGGAGATGGAGGAGGGTATAGGGGTGGATAAATGGTGATGTAAGCAGACTTGACTTGGGGTGGTGAATACACAATACAGTGTACAGAGATGTGTTGTTGAATCATGCACCTGAAACCTGTATATTTTTCTTAACTTAATAAATAAATTTAATGAAAAGAAATTAAAATAAAGTTAAAAAAAGGGGATAAATTGAATCAAGTCAACCTGAATTGAAATAATATAGGCCCCTACATGATAGTTTACATACTTATTACTTGACAAAAGATAGAGACTAGTAACAAGCAATAAGGCCCTACCAAGGAAAAGGCTGACTGGTAGCTACCATGGCCCCCGAAAAAGAAGATACCTACTAAAAAGTGCTCTTGGTGGCTTATCTGGTCTCAAATTTAAAAAGCAAAATCTATCAGCCATTTCTACACAGGGGCCTCTCATGCAACTCACACCTCAGGGAAAAGCCTACACTAAGTGTAAGGTCTGGGGGCTGGGCAGACAAGGGACCTTCAAGATTCCTCCCGTTGAACTGAATAAACAGTCCAAGGCCAAAGTGCAGCCCTGATAAAACCGGTGCCTTAAAAACACCCTCCTTACGGCCATCTGGAATTTCTCAGGATGGCCAAAGTACAGTTGTACAAACACCTCCCCTCCCCCTTAAACATAAATCAACCCCCACAATCTACCTCGGACAAACCTGATTGGTCCAACAGCAGCATAAAGAAACTTTGCCTGGTTTGTGTGTCTGTGACTTCCCCGTCCCTTTTCCCCTGGACCGGGGAACCTCACCGGAGAGCATTTAATAAACACAATCTTTCGCTTTTATCCTGCTTATCTTGGTCAACTTATTGGTTTTGGGTTGGATTAATCCTTTCACTGAGCTGCCAGCCTCCCACGCTAAACTGCCTGCCTGCACTATATCCCTGCCACCTGAACCAACCCTTATAAAAGAGTTTCTATAATAGTATTTCAACCAATAGGACAGAGGCTTTTCTTGTCTAATCAGAGCTGCACAGCTATATCCTTCATCAACAACATCATTGACCAATCAGAGTGGCTCCATTCTGAACAATCGGGACAGTATCTTTTGGGTCCAATCAAACTGGGAGCATTTGGAGTCCTCATTTGCATGAGGATAGATCAATCAGTGACCAGAGGTGAGAACTGCAGTTTACATATGGCAGCTCTCCTTGGGGAGGGAGGGCCACTTCCCCTCTCTGGAAGACTGGAAACTTCCCTCATCGCAGAGCAGTAAAAGCCATGTTGTTTCACCTGTGTGCTGCTTTATAATTGAACTGTAACACTACTGAGCTATTCTAGAGTGCTGCTGTGCTCACAGCTGTGCTGTAGCATAATTGAGCTGTTAGCACTGAATAAACTTTCCTCTTCACTACACCAGGAGTTGGGGATTCCTGTTGGTGTTGACATTGTACCAGCAATCATCAGTTGACAATACTAAGGTCCATTGAACATTGAGGCTTGGGGTACCTATGATGTTGGTCTAGTAAGAATGGGGTTTATACATTCTTGGGTTAAAAGAAATGAAGCAGGAATTTTGGGGGAAAATAGGCAAGTTTAGAATTGGGGTCCATGGAGAAACTTGAAGCTGCAGACTGGGAGAAGGTACAGTTCCATAACACCAGGAAGCCAGGTGCAGCTACATTTTCATAAGACAAGGAAACTGGCAGTAGCCAAGAAAGGTCTACGTTTATAAAATAAAGAGAAGGAAGCTCTTCATTCAGAAGGAGAAGAAGAAAGCCCAAAGGGAATTGGAAAACAATAAGGAAGGAGGCAAGAAGAACCTCACATGTCCCATTTGAGGTTCAGCCTTTGACCCCAGGAGTTACTATAGTAACCAGTCTAAGGGAATGGTGACCAATCAGAGGGAGTATCAAGGCACCAGTATCTGCAGCCTATATAAGCCATGGGGAAAGGAAACCCAGTGGGATCCTTCTCCCCCACCCTACATGGAAGTCAGTTCTGTGGGACTCTTTTCCTCTCCCCACGCAGGAGTCTGTACTTATTTGTCAATAAATCTCCACCTTTGCTGTACCACTTCCTGTCCATGGATTCATTCTTTGATTCTGGCAAAGAGTCCGGTTTCCAGTCCAAAAATTCGGTATCAGAAAGATTTGTTTCAAATCATCCTATGTAATAACAGAAAAACATGCAAATTAACCATCCCTCTGCTATGCTTAAGCCACGCCAACAAGCCCACACACAAATCAGGAGTGAGTATGCAAATTAACTCAGCTAATATGGTGGCGGTCACAGAGCTGGAGCCAGCAGGAGGCTTGGGTTGCCCCCGGCAATGGAGGAAGCCAAGCTTCCGCCTGCCCTGGCCGACCTCAACTCCACTCAAAGCTACAAAGTTTCAATTGTAGAAGATAAATAAATCCCAGATACCTGCTTCCAGCAAGCCAGGGCCTCCGCTCAACTTCTATAAGTTTCAATTATAGAAGATAAATAAATCCCAGGAAAAAGAAAAAAAAAAGAAAAAAAGGAGAGGCTGGAAGCTTGGGTCACCAGGGGGTGTGGCCAGCCTGGAAACAGTCATCAGCCTCTCACTCAGGCTGGATACACCCCCAGGGGTGTGAGGGTTCCCGCTGGGGGGCTTGGCCAGCCTGCAAACAACCATCAGCCCCTCACCCAGGCTGGCCAAGCACCCCAGTAGGGACCCCCATCTTGAAGGGGATGTGGCCAGCCTGAAAATGGCCCTCAGCCCTTCACCTAGGCTGGCCAGGCACCCCAGCAGGACCCCCACCCGGATACGGGACACCCTTCAGGGCAAACCAGCTGGCCCCCATCTGTGTACCAGGCCTCTATCCTATGTAATAAAAGGGTAATATGCAAATGGACCCTAATAGCAGAATGACTGGGAATGACTGGTCACTATGATATACACTGACCACCAAGGGGCAGATGCTCAATGCAGGAGCTGCCCCCTGGTGGTCAGTGCACTCCCACAGGGGGAGCTCTGCTCAGCCACAAGCCAGGCTGATGGCTGCCAGCACAACGGTGGTGGTGGGATGTTCTCCTGCCTCCTCAGCAGCACTAAAGATGTCCAACTGGAGCTTAGGCCTGCTCCATGTGGCAAGTGGACATCCCTCGAGGGCTTCTGGGCTGCTAGAGGGATGTCTGACTGCTGGCTTAGGCCCGATCCCTAGGGGATCGGGCCTAAGCCAGCAGGTGGACAACCCTCAAGGGGTCCCAGACTGTGAGAGGACATAGGCTGTGCTGAAGGATGTCCCCGGTGCACAAATTTTTGTGCACTGGGCCTCTAGTCTTATAATAAAAGTTAAATATGAATCACCTACCACCTGGATTTCCTAATTGGCTTAAACTGACATATAATTTCTACCCTCAGAAGAAGGAAGCTTTGGTCTATAGCAAATGTCACCATTTCTTTTGTAAATATAAAATCTTTCTTTTATTCTCACCCTTGAGTCTGGGTCTGGTAAGTGCTGCACTGATTCTTTCAGCTCTAAAATAAATGGAATTATATAATAACTAGATTACTCTTTAGGAGACTCTACACTTGAATATAATTGAAGGAAAATGAATTGAAAATAAGATTTTTAAAAACCTTTTTTCCACTCCCAAATTCCTGGTGAAAGATTTTCATAGATGTATTTTTAATAACAAGGTGAGAGTCCTAGCTGATTTGACTCAGTGGAAAAAGCCTCCGCCTGTGAACTGAAGGGTCCAGGGTTAAATTCCGGTCAAGGGCACATGCCTGAGTTATGGGCTAGATCCCTAGTGAGGCAGAATGCAGGAGGCAGCTGGTGGTTGATTCTCTCTCACCATTGATGTTTCTGTCTCTCTATCCCTCCCCTTTCCTCTCTGGAATCAATAAAAAATATATCTAAAAAATAATAACAAGGTGAGAGTAATGTTAAAAGAAATATGAAGAAGATTAATTACTAATTAGTGCATTAAATGCTAATATATTTTTGTATTTGAATGTAATTTCTATACTCCCACCATTGCAAATAATGTTTTTGTAAACTAAATATAATACAAAAACATGAAAAAATATTTTATTACAGAAATTTAGAATTTGGAAACTCTAATGTGGCAGTCCATCAGAACATATATGACAATATACTGAAGAGATGTGTGTTAGCAGAAGCAATCCTTTCAGTCTGCTTCTATTTTAGGTGGCACTCAAAAATATATTTTCTAACCATCTTCATTTCTTCAAAGATAAATCCTTCTAAATAATGTTTGGTAGTTGGATGTTTACTTATAACTTGCTTAATGGATTACTACTCTTATTTCTTTGATGTCAAGCAATTTTTTAAAGGAAAAAAAAAAAACCACTATCCTACAAGTAGCTTGGGTCTTTGGGGAGTTAGACTGTGAGAAACTATCAAATGAGTGGCTTGGGCAGGATGCCTTTGTTTCTGTACAGAGAGAAAAGTTGAAGACTCCAACTGTTCATTAACACTTCCCCCCATAAGTTTCTCCTGCTATATGAGGTCTTTCTGCATCGATCAATCCCTTTCTGGCTTTCTCTTGTGGAGCCAGCATCTCACTGAAGGGCTAGATACTGCAGTGCCAGTCAGGTGTCAAGACGTCATTTTGACTCTCAAGGGACATGACAATGAACCATACAGGTTCAAGCTTAAAAACTATTATGGTTGCAAAGAGTGAACCACATAGTAAGAGACAGTTCTATGAGATGAGTTCTACTTAACTGTATGTAACATAGAATGTTGCAAGACAGTATTTAGGACACTATTGAAATAACTCAAAAAAGTAAAACTTTTTGTTTATACTCCAGGATATGTCATCAGGATGATAATTCAATGCCATGTTGTGGTATCAATAGCTGCACACTGTGCACTTGGTTTTTACTCATTGGATTGTGTATTTTTATAAGAAATCCAAAAAAAACTTTGCTACCTTGTTCCTTTAGTTTAACACATTGACTGTTTATTTGCCATTCATTTGCCAACTCATTTGCTGACTTTACAATTATTTTGAAGTGCTTTTTTAAAAAATATGTTTTTATTCATTTTAGGAAGAAAAGGAAGGGAAAGAGAGATAGAGACAGTGATGAGAGAGAAACATCAATTGTCCTTCAGGACGATTATGGGGGATCAAGCCTGCAATGCAGGCATGTGCCCCAGCTGGGAATTAAACCAACACCTCGTGGAGCATAGGTCAGCACTCAACCAACTGAACCATACTGGCTGGGCTAAAGTGTTTTTATATGCATCATGAAATCTACTGGATACTAAGACACAAATTACCAAGATATCTTATGCAAAATTAATTATACTTTCATTTACCATGAGGAACACTAATACAAAGGATATACTAATAGATATATAAATATAGGTTTATCTCTTACATAGATCATTGATATATATATTTATACACACACACTAGAGGCCCGGTACCCAAAAATTTGTGCACTCGGGGGGGTCCCTCAGCCTGGCCTGTGCCCTCTCGCAGTCTGGGACCCCTCGGGGGATCTGAACTGCTGGTGTGCCTGGCCAGCCTGGGTGAGGGGAAGAGGGCCATTTTCAGGCTGCCCACCATTCCTTCAAGATTTGAGTCCCTACTGGGGTGCCTGGCCAGCCTGGATGAGGGGCTGAGGGCTGTTTTCAGGCTGCCCACACCTACCATTGACCCAATGTCCCAGCGAGGCTGGCTAAAATCAGGTTTATGGGGTCTATTTATCTTCTATAATTGAAATTGTGTTGCCTTGAGCGGAGGCCTAGGTAGGCAAGGAAGCCTTCTGTTTGCTTCAGCTCCATGGCTTCTATAATTGAAACACTGTTGCCTTGAGTGGAGGCCATAGCTGGCCTAGGCAGGCAGTTTCTTCCATCACTGGTGCAACAGAAGCTTCCTGTTTGCTCTAGCTCCGTGGCTGCCAGCTGCCGTCTTGGCTGGGTTAATTTGAATACCATCGCTCTGACTATCTGGTTGGTGTGGCTTGGTGGGTGGGCGTGGCTTAGGTGTAACAGAGTGAGGGTCAATTTGCATATTACTCTTTTATTAGATTAGATATACTAGAGGCTCAATGCATGAAATTTGTGCAAGAGTAGGCCTTCCTCCCCCAGCTTCCCTCTGGCACCTGGGACCCTGGCTTTGCTCCAGTCATCGGCAGGCACCCAGGATCCTGTATAAAGTATGTACCCAAATAATGTATACACACTTTGAATCATTATTAATCACAATTAGTTAAATATGAAAAAAAGCAACATCAATTGAGCTATCAAAAAATGTATGTGCAGCCCTAGCTAGTTTGGCCCAGTGAATAAAGCATCGGCCCATGGACTGAAAGGTCTTTGGCTTGATTTTGGTCAAGGGCATGTACCTTGTTTGCAGGCTCAATGGTCAGAGCCCATGCAGGAGGCAACCAATTGATGTGTCTTGCTCACATTAATGTTTCTCCCTCTCTGTCTCTCCCCTTCCCTTCTACTTTCTCTAAAAATGAATGGAAAAATATTTTTGGTGAAGATTAACAAAAAAAAGTATGTGCATACATCTTTTGGGAATATATACATATATATATGTATATGTGTGTGTGTGTGCGTGTGTGTGTATGTCTATATATATACACATATATACATATGTATATATGTATATATATACATATGTATATATGTGTATATATATAGACATACACACACACGCATACATATATATGTATAATGTGTATACATATATGCTCATGCGTACATCCTTTAAATAGATATATGTAAATATAAATATACTAGAGGTCCGGTGCATAAAATTCGTCCATGGTGTGTGTGTGTGTGTGTGTGTGTGTGTGTGTGCATCCCTCAGCCTGACCTGCACTGTCTCCAATCCAGGAACCATCAGGGCATGTCCTACTGACTGCTTAGGCCTGCTCCCCATGGTTCTCTGCTCTCTGAGGGGCATGCCTGCTCCACACTGCAGCAACTGCCAAGCAGGCCATGCTGGAAGCTGCCTGCTGACTTTGCTTGCTGCCTCCCAGATTACCACGGCAACGGCCAAGCAGGCTGTGCTGGGAGCTGCCTGCAGGCCAGGCACCAGGGTCACCAGGGTCACCAGGGTTACCAGGGTGTTGGCTAAGCAGGCCCTGCCATGCTGCTGCCTCCTCCCTTCTGTCAGTCTCCACGGAGGCGATGAGGTTAATTTGCATAATCATTCCTGATTGCCTGGTGGGTATCATGAAGGTATGGTCAATTTGCATATTTTCCTTTTATTAGTGTAGCTATGCATGTGTATACATACAATGATACATGACATCATAGAAAATTGAATAAATTCACTGAATATTTTTTCAATCAGTCTTAGGTAAAACATTGTCTAATATAACTCTTTGTAGTTATAAAAATTATCTATAATTGATCCTATTCAAAATGATAGTCACTGGCCTCGTATGGCTATGGAATACTTGAAATGTGGCTATTATGTCTGAAGAACTAAATTTCAATTCAATTTAATTTTTTAATTGAGATATGAGAGACAAATGTACTTAATAGACACAGTACTGAACAGCAAAAGAAATAGATAATATCTTAAAAATACCAGAAAATATTTTATTTGAGTCTTGATGAATGAATTAGGGGTTTCCCAAACAGATAACAATTACACAGGGATGATATAGTGAAGCAAAAGAGTAGAGTATTCTCTATTGTTTATGTTATTGTTTATTGTTAAACTTGTGTAATGTATATACTAATTATTTTTCTTTTTACAATTACCTTATGAAATAGGCACCAATATTTTCCACTTTAGAAATTAAGAAACTGAGGCATGAAAAGATTAGTTAGCTGCACACACAGCTGGTAGCTGCAGAGGCAGAATTTAAACTTAGGACATCTGGCTATAAATGCCATGACTTAAACTTAGTGCAACAGTTTGCCAGTCCTTTCACTTTATGTGACTACCCTGCTATCTTTTGGGAAATGGGACAATCAATTAATTCGCTAAAAAAAAAAATACATGTTTGTGTTTCCTAATTTCAGTCCCTACTTAAGGTCCTTGAGAGAAAAGACAAATAAAACACAAACTGACTCCTCAGGAGTTCAGAGTCTTTTCATGGTAAGATTCATTAAAATACCAGAAGGAAATGTTAGCATCTGAGGCAATTGTGAAGTCCTCAGTGAAAGGGATCACTGTGCAAAGCTGTAGACTTGTACTGTTTATAGAAGTAGCAAAGGAGACATACTTCATGAAATAGATCAGATACCAATAGAAAAATGTGGGTAAAATGTTTTAGAGGTGAATAGGATTGGAAATCAAAAGCAGAGTGAATGGACTATTCTAAATGAACACTAGAGCTTATGAATGGAAAAAGTTTGTTTTTTGTGGCCTGGTATTAAAGTTGGGAGAAGATAATAAGAGGATGTTATACTGGGGGAGGGATATATCAGAGAATTTTAATCAGAGGAGAGATATGTGGAAATCCTGATAAACCACTAATAAAGAATGTAAAGTTTTTATTGCACGGTAGAATATAAAACAAAAAGTCCATGACCTAAATGCTGTGATGCCTTGAAGTGGCGTGGTGACAAATCCCCAGTCTTCTCTCCAAGGGTCCTGTTGTAGGAAGACATAGTCTTAATTTTCTAGTCCTAGTTGTTCACTGAGATAATGTGGAGATTAGATGGCCTCCTCCCTCAGAGACCCATGGAGTTCATGGTGATAGTACATTGAAGTGCATTATTAAGAATTATATAATTACAAGGGAACGAACATCTATGCTAATATTAGAAACTCTACAAACTCATCAGGGCAACAGATTTAGGTTAGCTTTGAATATTTACCCTTAGTGGTTTCAGTGCTGAACTGATAGTATAGCATTAGTCATTGCCTAAGATAGTAAGAGAGACAACACTCATAATGTTGGGAGCTTAGCCAGTGAGCTGTAAGAAAAGATGTTTCCTCTGTAGTTCACTCCAATCACTGGCTCCACCCCTGCCCCTCCAATCCCGGCTCCACCTCTGCCCAGGCCTGTAACCTCTGGCCAAGGCTGCAGGCCTGGGCAGGGGATGCTCAGACCCCTGCTTTGACAGCTCCACCAGTGCTCAGACCCCTGCTATTGCAGGCTTCACCCCTGCCCCTCCGATTGCTGGCTCTGTGGAGCCCAGGCCCCTGCAATCTCTGGCCTTGCCCCTGCCCAGGACTTATGCTTGGCTGGGGCACCCTCATACCCCTCTGATCACCGGCTCCACCCTTGCCCATGCCTGAGGCCTCTGGCCTGGGCAGGGGACCCCCAGCCCCTTCTGATCGCCTTTTCCACCCCTCAGGCTGCCCAACTCCCCAGCCACCTACCTGGCTAACAGGTCTGACCACTTAAGTGGCGAGGCTGAACTGGACTGGGCGCCACCATCTGGTAGCTATGAGGGAAGCCATCTTGTGGCCATGGGGATGGCCATCTTGTTGCTATGTGTGAGGCCATCTTGTGGCCATGGGGGCGGCCATATTTGTGATAGAGTGATGCCTAATTTGCATATTACTTTTTTATTAGATAGAATGTGGCTATGGGTGCGTCCATCTTGTGTCCATGGAGGCAGCCATCTTGTGTCCATGGGAGCGGCCATCTGGTGCCTATGAGGGTGGCCATCTTTGTCACCGAGTGATGCCTAATTTGCATATTACTCTTTTATTAGATAAGATTACAATACCAATATTAGGTTCAAAAATAAATAAAATAGTACCCACTACAGACAATGAAGTAGTTAGCAGATAATGAAAGAAATATACAAGCATAACATTAAAAATGAAAACTTATAAATTGATATATACACAGCATTGGGTAACATTAAATAAGGAGGTAATCAACTTTTTTGGCAAAGGAGATTTTAGCTGTATGCAACCCACGCCTGGGTTAATTTTCTTTTGCATCCAATGGTACTAATTCTATAATTGTTGAAGACTTTATGTAAGATCTATGGCTCCACTAGATTCATAAATGCAGTCTAGCTCTTTATTTAAGAATATTCTAACTTTGTAACATTAACTGGTAAGATCACATATTATTTTCAACATTAATTTTAAATTTTGTTTTTGTGTAGAATATGTTTATTGGAAAGCATTATCATATTCCCAAATATCCAGAAGTTAGTCTACATTTAGAGGTTTTTCTTGTTTCAGATTAGTTTTATGCCGAGTTCTTTCTTTTTGGTTTGGCTTGATTCCTATTTTCCTCTTTAGGCTGTCTGATCAATTTTAAATTACTTTTTGTGAGATAGCACAATTGCTAGACAACATTTTGAGGAGATCAAGGGTCTATTACTTTAACTCCTCATTTTTCTCAAAGGTTGGTGAAAATATGCTTTTATGAGGAACTTAGTGGGAAGTCCTCTTAGGTCAGGTATTTTACGTGCCATTTATGGAGCTCGGAAAGAGTTCAATGTGCTTGAAGTTTTCTGACAAAAAGAACTGGCTACTCTTGCAAAAATGAAAGATTTTATGATATTAGCGTTTTTGTTATTTTTTCAGTGGATGGTGACTCTAGTCTATTGGAAGGGATAAATGAGCAGGAATCTTTTGAGGAGGAAGTTAGGAATATAATAGCATATATAACAATATGTATTATATTATAAACTTAGATCCTTTCTCTTTGTGCTCTCTTTCATGTTACTATTAAAAGTGATATTTGTCATAAGAAGGAAAAACATAGACTAGAATGTAGTTGTAGGCCCTATAACCCTATGGTACAACCTGGCCTCACTGCTGGGTTTCAGGTTCTCACCAGACAGATATGATATATATTTGGACAGACTGCTGTGGGTCACCAATAAAGCATGACAAAGTCCTTTTTTCATCTCACTTTTATTTTAAATTCTGGGACCTAGACTTTGACCCAGAAAGAACTATTCTATTAAGTTTTTCTCCATGCCAAATTGCTAGGTCTGTGTTTTGAGGTGATGGACCGACCATCAGAATGAGGGGCCTGAGACATGAGGTGTATAATTATTCTATTCCTACTGACCATTGCTAGCTTTATATCTTTATGTCATCTCCTCTTTCTGAAAATACTTCTGCTTCTATATCTATTCTAAGTATAATTGCAGTTCTTGCAACTATACAGAAATTGGCACAAGTAAGTTTATGGTCGTGAATATGCATAACACAAGCTTAATCTTGTATTATTTAATTATTGCATAATTTTCCATATGAAGAATTATAAACCTACTTTTGCCCACACTGGTATTTACAAATATTACAAGTTAATCAAAGATAATTTAGGACCTCAGTAGCCACCCTGAGGAGCATTTTACATGAACCAAATTATTCGCTTTAGAGGTACCTTAGAAAAGGTCAGAGGAAAGATTTCACATGCCCAAGTTGGAAATGTTTTTTTTTCTTTATTAGTTTCCAGAGGCACCAAACACATTTTGAATTTTAAAAATGCTTTATTAAAATATTCTTTGGCTAAAGCTAATAATCAGTTTAAAAAGTTTAAGCAATATTAAACTAGGCTCATTCTTCTGGTGTGTCATCCTTATCCTTGCCTTCCAATTATGCCCCTATGTCCACTTTACCCTAATCCCCCTTATCCTTCTGGTCTCTCCTGTTCCACAGCTCTGTGTACCCCATCCTCCTCTTCCCTTTGTCCAGGTCCCCTACCTTAGTCCAAACAACTCTCCTAAAATTAGCAATGCAAATTGACTATGAAAATGTATCCCTCCCATGATATAAGCATAAAGTTAACTGTAGAATCTAAGCCATGGACTCAAAGTAATTTAATAGATACAATTAAAATTCTCCTAAACCTAAACAAGACCAGAAAAATATTCAAAGAAGTATTTAAAATCCTTTTGTGTGTATATGCCTCAGTTACCTGACCCGTGTCAATTTGTTGGTAAAAACTACAGATGCTAAATCCAGAATGACAAAGCTGATTGGATTGACCCCAAAAGATCTAACTTTCTACAATAAGCATGAGTCAAATAAAGATAGTCTAGAAGGTCAAAAAAATCAAAGAAAATGCCTTAAGTATTTTTAAAACTAATAAATCAAACTGTAATTCAATCATGAAAATAAATTTTAAAAAAAAGATAATTATAGGAGATATTCAGAATAGACTAGGAAAAAAAAAAAAAAACCACAGCACTTCCACTTATATTCTGAAGTAAAAAAGAGTATTGATGTAACGCAGTCCTTTCATCTCAGATTGTAAATGGAGTTAATCTTGAAACAGAGACTTAATTAAAAAAAAAAAAAAACAACACAACAGAAATTATAACTAGAAATCATCCCTTTAGCTGAACTACAACACTGAGTGGAACATTTTGAAAGGCCTTTAGAACAAAAACGAGACAGAACACAAAGTGGTGGCCCTGCAATTCAAAAAGCTAGGCAGTCCACATTCTCACCAACCTCCCACTGGCCAGGACAGTTGTAAATATTGTAAAGAGAAGAGAAACTGGGAAAAAGACCATCCTATCTTATGAAAGAAAAACCAAGACAAAGAAATATTTTCTTAGTTTAGATCAATGGGGATGCTCTGAGAAGGGAAAAAAATCACCCATTTTCCTCA
The DNA here is from genome assembly GCA_004026665.1 of Murina feae. NCBI lineage: Eukaryota > Metazoa > Chordata > Mammalia > Chiroptera > Vespertilionidae > Murina > Murina feae. The sequence continues at coordinate 28,814 of PVJC01004904.1, forward strand.
TAAACTTAAACACTCAAGGTAAAATAACTGTAAATATGGGTGGTTATCTTCACCAGTTCCTGTAATATGCAGGTGCAATGGTCATTACATTGATCCCTGCCACCTTTTCTCAACCTCTTCCTGGGAGTAAAAAATTTACTCTGGTGATCAGTATTTCAAATAATCCACAGTTGTTTTTTCCTATCCCCTAGCCCTTAGCCATTTTCTTGTGCCCTTGACAGAAACTCAATCCTTCCTGTTCTGCAGCACAACTCCTGCAAATTTATAAATAGCTACTTACTCTGTAAGTGGAATTGTAATATTAAACACACACCTGAACAACATGATACAACCTTCCTTTATACAATTGAAAATACACTAGTCCCTTCCTGAGAAGAGAAGTTAAAGTCTTTGAGTGGTGATTTTTTTCCTCTTTGATAGTTTATAACCTTAATGCTATGTTGTAAATTTAATAGTTCTGAAACACTATGATATAAACTCAACGTATGTGATATAAAAAGGGGATAAGAGAGGAAAAAACTGTTAGATGGATAGATATATAGATAGATGATAGAGATATTACACAAGAATTAATAACAAAATAACACATAAATACTCATGACAATGATAATCTTTGTTTGTGTAACTAACTGGTCATATAGCTATAGCTGGTATACACAGTAATGTTCTTTCACTATCTATTCTATATTCCTTTTGCCTTCAGCAAGCACCTCAGCAGGTCATGTGCCCACCCTGCTACAATAATTGATGCAAACCTTTATTCCTGACGGGTCTGTGCCAAATAATCTGGCCTGAATTGTGTTACAGTTTTCCACTGATATTCATCAGAAGAAATAGTTAGCAGAGACAGCTTAAGGAATGATCACTGTGCACAGTAAAAGTGTTTCTTTCTTTGTTCAGAGGTATGGGAAGCCCTAAGTGGGTGTACTGCAGTCTTAACGTTTAGTTCAATAGAATCATTGTTGTGTCTCCTGCTGGAAGTATTATTCCCTTTGGGATTTAAGACTTCCAGGCATGCAGAAGATAACATCATGGGAAGAGAAAGAAAAATTTTTGCTAGTGAGTTACTAGGAAAAATAATAAATGGTGTAAATTTGATTTCCATCTATGGATTCCTGGAACTGTGAATTCCAGACATGAGAGAAACAGAGCTTTATATTGACACAGGTTCAGAGCTCATACGGCCTTCTGGAGAACCTTACCCCAGCCTGCAAGGTACTGTCATCTATTGGCACTATCTTTGGAGTATTCAAAAGGCCATTCCATGGTTCTATCAAGCCAGCAGCTTCAGGATGTTGCAGAACATGGTAAGACCAGTGAGCTCAAAAGCCTTGAGCCTATTTCTTCTCTTTCTGCTTTGCTGTGAAGTAAGTTCCTTGATTAAAAGCAATGTTGTGTGGGATACCATGATGAAAGACAAGGCATTCTGCAAGTCTACAGAAAATAGTTATAGTAAAAGCATTGTGTGTGAAAATGCCAAATCTGTACCCAGAGTATGTATCTATTTCAGAAATAACGAAATACTGCCTTCTCTATGAATAAAGTGACCCAATGTAATCAACCTGCCACCAGGTAGATGGCTGACTGACTTGGAGACTTGTGCCATATCAAGTATCCAGTGATCGTCTCTGCTGTTGGGATATTGGGCATTCTGAACTGGCCATAGCTAGTCAGCATGATGTCAACAATATAATGGGTCAGTGTGATAGCTAGCAGAAGGGAAGACAAGTTTCCTATAAACTAAATTATTTCATAGATATGGGGAGCTAATATATCCCTGAGGTAGAACACTGGAGATTTATTATGACTGCTGGCTGAAAGCAAACTAGTTATGGTGGACTTTATTAAAAATATAGAGAACAAGGCATTTTTATGATTAATAGCCGCATAGTAGGTGCCAGAGTAAGTGTTAATTTGCTCAAGCAATTAAATCAAATCTGACATAACAGTTGTGTTAGGAATTACCACCTGGTTGAACTTACAAACTTATCCACTGTCTTTCTCTAAGATCTGTCTATCTATATACAGACCACGGTGGGAATCAAGCCATCTTTCAAGCCATCTACGAAGGCACCAATCTCTGCAAGTTTTCCAGGTCCACAATTGCTTTTGGTTGTTATTTTCCTGGTTAGGGTGGTTCTAGTGATTTCCACATGACCTTCCATTCATGATAGCCCTCACTTCAAAGGTCAAGAAATCCATGTTGAGATTCTGCCAGCTGTTGATTATGTTTATGCCATCTATGCATTCCAGGTCTGGGAAATAACTCCAGAATGTGTTTAGGGTCCACCTGAACACATCGGAACTACATGAGAAGATACTTTGCCAGTGGACCATGGTGACATTTTGGGCCTCCTAGAATTAGTTTAAATTCAGAGCCAGTAGACATTGATTTTTTTTATTATTTACTTTTCTTCAATGCACAGATATTATTCTAAGACTTGTTCCCTTTATAGAGGTCTAGGAGAAATATTAATAGTTCACATTTTTGCCAATGTATCTGAGTCCTTCCTCAAGGAGACCTACACTTCCCTTCATTCTGAGTTTGTAAACTGACTCAAGTCTGGAAATTAATTGAGGCACCATGACTCCTTTTATGATTCAGTTTCCTTGAGCTAGAGCTTTTACAATTTTACAGATAGAGTATTAATTCAGTAGGCTTCCTATATATTTCACTTCTAAAAAAGCCATGATCAACTAGCCAATGCATATGTTGGCAAGAATCAGACCACTTGGACTTCTGCTTTGTCTATGCTGTCCATGTTGATAACCATGCTCACTTTACCTTTGGTGATTGAATGTCACCAATTGTCCCCTGATATCCTAGGATCTAATTGCTTCCTTGACATTTAGATTTTCCAGTTCAACAATCACAATTCCTCCTGTAACATCTGGCCTACAGAGAACAGTGATCAGGGAGCTCTTCAAGGTTGCTTGGGCTTCACTCACAAATTAATTTCTCACTTTTGTGGTAAAAAAAAAATATATATATATGCCTCTGGACCCTTCCAAGATGGGCGAGTAGGTCTTAAAGGTCAAATCTACTCTAACTTTTCAATCCCCCAAAGTCTTTAAATCTGTTAGACTCAAGCAGATGTGGCTTTTCTAACTTACCCATTGTGGGTCGTCTTTCTGTTTACATTTCAGCCAACCGAACAGACACATTGATAGATCAGTTTCTACTCCATGAGCTGCTATGTTAAATGCTGAATCTCTATTAGTGGGCCCATATCGATAATCTCAGCCTGACCCAATTTTATATTTTTCCACCATTGTCTATACATGAATATTCAGTTCTCATATATATTATTAATATTTCTGTCTGCATAAATGAGATAACTTGAGTAAATTATTATTATTATTATTATTATTATTATTATTATTGACCCTTCATGGATTACACTTTGTATCTCACCTTTAGCAGCGTACTGACTTGAATCTAGTTACAGGTCTAGAAGCAAAAAGGGGTGGTGGGGGTTCTCAGGAGAATTGGTTATTTGTCTTAATAAGCAACTAACTCAGAGGAGGCCATTACCGTTTCCTCAGACAATGTAGAAATAATCCCTTCAGAAGAGGGTAGAGAAAGTGGGGAGATCACTTTAACTAAGGGTGGATAGATTGCTGGGTAAAGATGATTCATCAGAATTTGAGGGTTCAATTTGCTCAGCTCCTTCAGGGTCTTCCAACACAACACAATTGTAACTTTCAGCATCCAATTTCTTCCCAATCAACATTTTTAACAGTACACACTCTGTGAAGCTAGGAATTCAATTTGTGTTGTAATTTAGCCATTTGTAAAATGCGATGCTTGGCTTGGTTTTCAACAATCTCAGCTATACAGCTATAGGGAATAAGGATGTCTTTTAAGGCAGACTTAGAAGCTTTCAGGTCATTTATGTGGCACTTGAACAGGGGATTTGAATCACTAAACTCATTTTTTTCCCTTCTTCAATTTGTTGACAACATTAGGAGAAACCAGACAATATCTTTATACTCATTAGTTTGGCAATTTTCAGAAATATCATGTAAATGGTTGCTTACATCATTCCCCTCAAATATTCCTCTCAACTACAGTAATAATCAATGGAGATATTTTGTGTTCCTTTATTGGCAGATTATGCCAGGGATTCTAAGTGCTCTCTTTATTAGTAGAAATAGAGTCATTGATGTCATTAAATCTGATTAGACTAGAAAGCTCACTCCAGAAATTCCTGAATGAAATTAGATAATTCATCTTTAAGATTCTGTTCTTCTAGAACTACTCTTGGTACTAAAATCTGTATTAGTCAGAGTTATGCAACAAAACAAAGCCAATGGGATATATATGTGCATGTGTATATTTTTACATATGTATGTATGTGTATATATATATATGTATATATGTATATATATATATATATATATATATATATATATATATATATATATATATATATATATATATATATATATATATATATATATATATAGAGAGAGAGAGAGAGAGAGAGAGAGAGAGAGAGAGAGAGAGAGACTAGAGAGAAATATACATGAAAAGACAGGAAAAACAGAGAGATTTATTATAATGCATTAGTTTATAAGATTAGGGAATCTGGCTAGTCCAATATCTTCAGAACCAATGTCCATTTTGAGCAGGAAGGCCAGCAGGCTGTGTAGAACCAGAAAAGCTCATGTCAATATTTGAAGGACATCAGGCAGAAAGAGCTAATGTTCCAGTTCAAAGGCTTTCACGTAGGAGACCATTCTCTCTCAAGAGAAAGGGTCAACTTGGTCTAGTTATGACTTCAACTGATTACATGGAGTGCACCACATTATGGAGGAAATCTTTACTCATTCTACTTGCTTTAGATGTTAATATCAGGTAAAAACACTATCACAGAAATGCCAGAAATAATGTTTGACCAAATATCTAGGCATCTTATGATCCAGTCAAGTTGACACATGTAATAATCACAGAAATGCTGACAAAAGAAAAAAAAACAAAAAACATTTCATCTATTTGTGCATGAGTTGTCTTGACAGACACTTGTTGTTTTTTAATAACTATATATCTAATCTAATAAAAGAGTAATATGCAAATTAGCCATCACTCTGAGACATCTAAGCCATGTCCACCAGCCAATCAGAGTGGCTGTATGCAAATTAACTCAGCCAAGATGGCATCTGGTAGCCATGGAGCTAGAGCAAACAAGAGGCTTCTGTTGCACCAGTCATGGAATTGAAACTGCCTGCTTACACCAGTTGAGTCTCTGCTCAAGGCAACAAAGTTTCAATTATAGAAGATAAATAAACCCCAGAAACCTGATTTCAGCCAGCCTCATTGGGATGTTGAGTCAATGGGAGCTATGGGCAGCCTGAAAACGGCCCTCAGCCCATCACCCAGGCAGGCCAGGCATGCCAGCAGGTGGATATGCCCCAAGGGGTCCCAGACGGTGAGAGGGCACAGGCCAGGTTGAGGGACTGCCCCGAGTGCACAAAGTTTTGTGCACTGGGCCCCTAGTGTGTGTGTGTGTGTGTGTGTGTGTGTGTATATATATATATATATATATATATATATATATATGTATATATACCTTTTGGATATGCTAGGCATATATATAATATACACTTATTCATATTTGAAAAGCATCTTATGCTATATTTCTCTTTGATAAGATATTCTACTTCTAATATTAAAAAATTCTTTAGTAAAAAACGCCCTTTATTTTTTTCTTTTATTTTTAGACTTTAAATCTTTATTTTATTTTATTTTAGCTGACATATAATATATAACTAGTTTCAGCTGTACAAATGGTGATTAGAGATTATATAACTTATTAACTTATTGCTTCAATAAATTGAGCACTCATCTGATACCATACATAGTTATTATAATGTTACTGATTATGTTTCCTATGCTTTATTTTACAACCCTATGACTATTATATAACTACCAATTTGTTCTTCTTCCTTAATACCTTCATATTTTGTATCCATTGTTCCACCAACCCCTTCCCTCCCCCCCATTTTAAAAAAGACCATTTAACATTTCTTCTTATACCCGCTTGGTGGTGATGAACTCCTTTAGTGTTCTCTTGTTTGGGGAAAATATTTAGTTGTCCTTCAATTCTACGTGATAGCTTTGTTGAGTAGAATAATCTTGATTATAGGTTTCTGCTTTTTATCACTTTGGATATTTCTTGCCGATCCATTCTGGCCTGCAAAATTTCTGTTGAGAAATCAGCTGACAATCTCATGGGTGTTCCCTATAGATAACTTACTGCTTTTCTTTTGTTCATTTAAGGTTATCCATTTGTCTTTAACCTTTAACATTTTAATTATGATGTGTCTTGGTGTAGGCTTCTTTGGATTTATCTTGTTTGGGTCTCTGAGCTTCTTGGACTTATATCTCTATTTCCTTCACCAAGTTAAAAGAAGTTTTCTGTCATTAATTTTTTTCACACAGGTTTTCAATTCTTTGCTCTCTCTTCTCCTTCTGACACCCTTATGATGAGAATGTTGGCATGCTTGAAGTTGTCTCATAGGCTCTTTATAAGATCCTCTTTTTTTTTAATCTTTTCCATTTTTGTTGTTTTGATTGGGTGTTTTCTGCTTTCTTGTCTTCCAAATATCTGATTTAATCCTTTGCTTTATCTACTCCATTGTTGATTTCCTATAATGTATTTTTCACTTCAGTTAATGTGCTCTTTTCTGACTGATTGTTTTTTATGGTTTCTAGTTTTATTTTTATGTTTTTATCACTTTCTTGATCTTCTCACTAAGTACCTCTACTCTTCCTCCCTAAGTTCATTAAGCATCCTTATATCCCATGTTTTGAACCCTGTATCTGCTAGATTGCTTGTCTCCCATATTGTTTAGTTCTTTCTCTGAAGTTCTTTTATTTAGAACATATTTATTTGTTTCTTTATTTTGTCAGTTTTTTTCCTGTATTTGTTTTTATGTATTAGGTATAGCTGCTACATCTCCCAGGCTTGTTAGAGTGGCCTAATGCAGTAGATATTCTGTAGGATCCAGTGTCCATATCCTTACAGATCACCAGGGCTAGACCCTTCAAAGTGTGTCTCCTTCATGGGCTGTATATATTATCTTGTTATAGTGGAACCTTGATTGCTGCTGTCAGGTCAATGGGAGGATGACCCCCAGGCTGATCAGCTGTAAGAAATGGCTATAAATCATCTGTGCAGTGACATACCCCACAAAGTAGAATTTATTGCCCACTGAGTCTGCTCCTTGAGTGTGTTGCTTGCAGAGGTAGCTCTGGGTCTTCCCAGGAAGTATAGACTAAGGTCAGTTGCCACCTGTGTCCTGTCCAGGGACATCTATGAGTAACACAGTGATCTGCAGATGGCTGCTACCTGTCCCGGGCTTGGAGGTGCTACTAGAGGCCAAGCTGTAAAATAAGGCTGGCTACCACTAGTGCCAGGCCTGGGAACATTTAACAAGAGGTATGGGACATGTCAAGGCCAGAGGCTGCCTGTTTGGGAGATTTTAGGAAAGTCTCATTCCTGAGCCAAGATAAGACATTTGTATAGAAAAGCCACTGGAAGCAATTTGGGTGGGCCTGCAAGTTGGGTGGGATGGAGTCTTAGGAAATTACCAGGGCCTAACGAATGTATTAGCCCATGTTAATGGAGGATTAGAAATGACATCTGTCTAACGGCTATGTGGTGGGAGGGTTCAGCAAAGGAACAATGGCCTCTGCCAAAACTTCTGTCTGAGAGAAACTGCCTCTCCAGCCCTCACCCTGATTCTAGACAATTCAGTTCCTACCTCTACGTTCCTGATGCCTTTTGAGCTGCTGTTGCCTCAGTGCTGGAGCTCAGGGGATACAAGTCTGAGTAAGATTATGGGTCGGGATTTATAGAAGAATTCCCAGGATTCCAGCAGCCTCTATCTCACTCAGCCACAATCCTCACTGAATTTTACAGCCAGAAGTTAGGAGAACTTCTCTTTCTGGCACTGGGACATTGGCTGGTGTCCTTGTGTGGGGCTTAAACCCCATTGTTCCTCAGAAGGCACTTCTTCAGCTGAGCTACCCATCCCAATTTTTAACCAATTTTTAATCAGCACACACACGTGTGTGTGTGTGTGTGTGTGTGTGTGTGTGTGTGAACAGCTCATTCCTCATCTTTACCCCTCCCACTAGTTATGATGTGGCTTCTTCTTTATATCCTTAGTTGTAGAATTTCTGTTTAGCTGAATTTTAGGTGGCTCTGAATGACAGTTGTTTTGTAGTTTAGATGTATTTTGATGTGGTTATGGGAGGATTCAAGTACTGTATTTACCTATGCAGCCATCTTGATCAGAACACCTTAAAAATATTTCTGAAAAATAATATATTCTAGAGTCTTTTGTCCTGGTTGATGTTTATTTCTCCCCAAGCACCTCAGCTCTGCCTCACCTTGAGGCATAGGGTGTACTAGTTGCTTCGCCTTAGAGCATAGGGTGTACTATTAGTCCCACACCTTTGGTTGGTGCTCAGAGTCAAACTCTTGGGGTTTTGACTCAATTCCATGGGAACCATCAAAACACATAATTTACTATACAGTCTTACGTTTGATCCAGTTGCAAAGGATTATGCCTTGTCTTAATCAGACAGTTGCTGCTGCAAACTTGATTCTGATCCACTACTTCTAGTCTGCTAACTTAAAGTCATGGTTCCTCAGGCAGTACCCACACAACTGTGGACTGAGAACCCAAGACACTTTTCAGTCATCTCATTGACTCCTTGTGAGATTGAGTGACTTTTTTTCCTCCACATTACTTTTCACCACTACAGCATCCTACATCCCCCTGCCTCTACCAGAAGAGAAGCCTAATTATTCTCTTACCTACGCCAGGAAATAATCTACACCTCCCTCAGGTTTATTGGAGAATACTATTAAAATCCCTGACCTAATATTATTTGTTGATTGGTCAGCTTTATAACTGAAACTTGAGGTTTACTAGCAAGGTGTGTCATCACTAACCTAGTTCTCCTTTAGTATAGCACTGTATCCAAGAGACATTCAGCTCAAGTGACAGAACTTATTGCACTTGCAAGAGTTTGCCAACTAATCAAAGACCAGAGTAAACATATATATGGACAGCAGGTATACCTTTTCAGTAATACTCCATTTTAAAGGGCTTTGGTAACAATGGGGATTTCTCACCTCTCCCGGAACCCTCTTAAAAAATGGAAAAGTTAAGGAAATTTTAGATTCACTTTTACTAAAGGAATAAGTGTTGTAAATGTTGAGACCCAAGTTAAAAAAAACATACAAAAATAAAGAAAATTGTATAGAAAATCATTATCCCAAATAAGTCACTTTAACTAAGATTATTTTCCAATCTAAACTCTCAAGAAAATCTCTGGATCAATTAAAAGAGGCTATTGTAAAATATGAATTTGAAGAGAAATGATAGAAAAAAAATCTGGCTGGACTCTTCTCTCAGATGATTTTTGGCAATATCAGGATGACTGCTTGGGGGCACCAGATGATTGCAAGTAAATGTTAGCTAAGTTTCTCTACAAAATAACCATGGAATAGAAAACTTGCTTAATATCTTAAATCAACATTGATTGGGACACTTTTAAAATAACAACAGAGATTATTTTAGAGGCATGTGTCACCTGTCAACAACATAATCCTGGAAAAACTGGAAAAATGGAACATGGCCAGGAACCAGATCTCAAGGGTTCTTTGAAAATCATCATGCAGACTTTTTCCAATATCCGTCCACACTGGATTTGAATATGTTTTAGTTAATTTATGTATATTTCAGTGTGGCTTGAAGCATTTCTTGCCAAAAAATGTACAGTTCTTCCAGCTACTGAAAAGCACCTTAATTCTGTGTTTGCAACCTGGGGCATCTTAAATTTTGTATCAAGTGATCGAGGCAGATACTTTATGAGAGCCATTATTAAAAAACCCTGTAAGCCATTAGCCCTTAGTCATAAACTACACTCTTCATACATCCACACTTTTCTGGAAAGAATGGAAGAACCAATGGCACAGTAATAAAAATTAGCAAAACTTCCAGAAGATTTTGAGCTCCCTTGGCCAAAAATACTCTCACTAGCCCTTATAGCCATATGGAAAGGTCTACTCCTATGAAATGTGAACTCAAAGGCCAGTGCATCTATAGAATGTGCCTCTTATTTTAGACATTCCCTACTTCACGCACACATGGAAAATATTGCAAATGGCTCATGTGCTACACTCAGTCCTGTTATTAATAGGTTGATGCCACCTACTACATATCTTCCTAACAATCTGTTCATGATCTCTAATTTTGTATATTGGGAGAAACATTATGGAAAAAACTGCTCTTGAACTTCATTGAAAAGTGTGACTGTCAGGTATTACTAATAACAAATACTGCAGTGAAACTCTGGGCATCAATCTTTGGATTAACATTTCACAACTTGGAAAGTTTAGAATTCCACATAATCAGAAGATCACCCCAATAGAGTGCCTCAAACTGAAGATTCTCAGAAATTCTCAGTAGGATCTGATTTCAAGAAGCACAGAGCTCAGCCTAGACCTTTGGAACAAGAAAATGAAGCTGGATAGTGGACAGCTTCTACCTCACATGTCAGGCCAAGATTCCCATCTAATTCCTGTGTGCCTGTTTATTTTATTTTTGAATCTGTTTGCTTATAATCATTCCACTCATTTTCTATAGACCTCTTGTTGTTGCCACCCTTAATGGCTCTTTTTTCCTTTTTATTCTTTATTATAACCATTAGTAAGAATGTAATCATTTTAATGCCATCCTTATATATACCAGGTATATATATTAAATCATTCTAATACCAATCAGTAGCACTTTCCTCAATCTTACTGAGTGTTGGATATTCCACTTATTGCCAGATCACCATGGTAGGAACTTCTGGCCAGTTCCTATCATCAAATAAAACCACAGCAAATTATAGCTGAAGGTGTTTCCATTTGAACCTCTGAAGGCAATTTAACTTAATTAAATCAATCTGTGACACAATAGTGTCTGTCTCTCCCAGAAAAAAAAAATTAAAAACTATTATCAAATGTATCGATCAAACTATAAATAATTCTAAATTTTAATTAAACAACCTTCATAGTGTAATGAGCCAAATACCACCTGGAAGAGACTAATAGAGATACAACCATGCAACCCTGCCAAATGTACAACCAAGGTCCTAGATTCATGTTGTAAACAACACCTATTTTTCTGGATCCCCACATGTGCCCAATGGATACTTCTTCTTTTCTTACCAGAATGCCTGGACCTGTTTGCCTCAGACTGTCATGTCATATATTTTTGGAATAATATTCTGAGACTTTATTTATACACACACATTAATTCTAATTCCATAAATCATATAAAGTACAAATTACAATTTAGACAGGAGCTGCAAAATGAGACCCCGCCTGGTTACTCAGACATGCTGCCTGAGGAAATTACTTATAGTTTATGCAAACAATCAGAGCAGTATTTCTATTGATGAGAATCGTACAAATAGAAAAGACTGTAAGACACCTATCACTAACTTTCATGAAGTTATTGATAACCATCTCTGCCCTACATTGATCAATGAAATATTGATCAATCTTATTCACTGGAACAAGTACTAGTAGGTAATCATATTACTCTAAGTTTCATGTTGACTAGTCATGGCACTGTCAAATCATTGCTAATACTTTTGTTATATTTGGATCAATGAAACAGGCAAGATGGGATAGGTTCAAGGAAAATGTCATTGGTCTTTATAAGGCTTATCTTCGTAGCTTATGGGTTTTATTCTTTTGACCTGGGTTGGGCAAATAACATTTGAAGCATGTCATAAGGACTATTAGTTGTTTTTGTTCCTGTCATTGTGGCCATAATGCTGGTCTGTTGCATTCTAACAAGTATCTTAAATGTTTAAATGCAGGCATTCTCTCATCAGGTGATCACCATGATAATCTAATAACAACAAAGAAGTCAAAAAGATCTCATAAGTCAGTTGGCTGTAATGATCACTAAACAATCTCTGAGTGTTGAAGGTATGGATCTCTAGCACTCCAAAATTACTCAACCTTTTGCAAGTTAGCAATTGCTCAAAGGGGGGACTGAAAAACAATTAAAAAAATCAATGGCCAACTCTTATATAAGTGGAAAAATCTGACCCACAACCTATAGGAATCAGCCCAAGAAATCAACCTGTTATCTATGTAACCATACAGTCAGACTATTATCTATAGCAACCAGTTCATGAAGCCCAACAGTAATCCATAGAGCAATAAACCCCAAATGGCCAGGACTTGATTAATAATTGACAGTTCCCTAATATTGACCACACTACCAATTTAGAATCAATTAAGGAAAGATAAAGATGCACCCTAACCAAAATCATATGGTGTGCTACTTCTAAATAGCTTGCTTCCCCATGTTGATAGTCTCCACTCATACCTAAAGCATCCTGGAATTTTTCCTCCACTATAAAGTATTCTCCTTTCTCTACCTTTGAGTCTCTGACAAAATACAAGAGTGGTGGCTGACTCCTTTGCTACAGCCAACTCTGAAAAAAATAACCTTTGCTTCTTCTCCTTTGTGTGGTCTTTATTTCCAAAGCACTCAATAATTTGTGAATGAATTAATCAATTAATTCTCAATTGGGTGTGCAAGTTGACAGTAGTATTTTTTTCCCCATTGATTTAGGAGGATTCTCTGAAGAGGTGACATTTAGAGGCAACGTGGTATTATTTTTCTGAAGCTTTTATTTTTTTAAAGGAGCAGAAGTCAGAGTTTTACTCCTATTTCTGCACATGGCATGTCTTTATTTATTTTTATTTAATATATTTTATTGACTTTTTTACAGAGAGGAATAGAGTTAGAAACATCAGTGCAAGAGAAACATCCATCAGCTGCCTCCTGCACACCCCTTACTGGCAATGTGCCTACAACCAAGGTACATGCCCTTCACTAGAATTTAACCTGGGACCTTTCAATCCTCAGGCCAACGCTCTATACACTGAGCCAAACGGGTTAGGGCAAGCATGTTTTTATTTTTTGTCTGTAGGCATTTCCTTCTGCAGCCATTGGCTTTATTATAAGTGCAATGAGAACATTAGAATGGGTGATTTTAAAGGAGCATTCTATGTCTGAAGTGGTGTCAGCTGCAAGTGTTCCTCTCCCTCGATTTCTGGATTTAAGGCTGCCCTCCTATTCTCTTATACCCAGATGTATTTTTGTATTTTATCTGAATGCATTCCTAATATAACAGATAAGTCTGGAATTAATACATTTTAAAATCCATAATTACTATCAATTAACATTTAGAAATTGTCTCACTATGTAGAGGTTTAAATATTTGACCTCAAATGCCCCTTTCAATCATACCTCACGCTTCACCTATACTGTGAGGATTGTTATCAAAAGGTAATTTACCTTATGAATTTGTTTGATTTCTTTGTTCTCTTTTCCTTGAGAAACTTGAAACAAACAGATGGTTATTTTAAAGATTCCTTAATCTCTTGCTAAAGAGCTTTGATTTGCCAAAATTCTAGCCTCTGAACTTGAGCTTGATGAATCACAATTTTTTAATTTCTCAATTACAGGAATTTAAGCCAGAGTATAATGGGAAGAAGGTGGGTGTAACTTAGGCCAGTGTTTTTCAAAAGATTGTGGCTGGTGGTCCTGGAGAATGTACATTGTCATATCAAGAGCACCCGATCAGACTCTAAAACTCTTGAGCTGGAGTTTTGTCTCTGCTGCTCCTTGGCTGGCTGACCTTGAGGTGCAGAATGGCTAACAATAATGAGCCTTCTTGCTTCACAGCATTTCTTGAAGCTGAAATAAAATAATATGATACATAGAATATATTATAATTTGCAGTATTTGGTGTGAATTTTAAGTGGTAATTTCATTGTTATTTTAAAACAGAAAGAATAAATTAGTTCATTTCCACCATCCTAACGGTAGGTTCACATTGCTAGATGAAACCATTCAGTTGATACAAAATTAGACATGGGAGAAAGCCAGAAGGCATGATCTAACAAAAACTAAGATACAGAATAAACCTCACACCAAATAGGCTGCAAGACTTTCAATCCCTCACAAATTTCAGGTGAAACAATAGCCAGCACTTTACGACAGCCTGCTATGTTTTAGGCATAAAACCCACCATGACTTTACATGTGTAAAATGAAGATGGAGAATATTTAACCAAGGAAAAGCGAATGAAATCTAAAAGCAGATCAAGGAAAAAAGAAAGATTGTGATCAATATGCACAGGTTGCAGGATTTTTATATCAATAATAGTCACTGCAGACTTAAAAGGAAGAGAACCTAGATGGAGACGCATAATAGAAGCCATTAGGAAGGACTAAGACTGGGTTTAACTTCAACTCCACTTAGAGATAGATAAATATCAGATACAAGAAATATATGAATTTCATAATTAGGATCAGTTTGTGTGTCGTGTGTATCTCTGCTATTTTTTAGCAAGAGTATGCAATCATAATCAAGTATAATTTAATTAAAATTTAGACTTGAGGAACTTCAAAACCTTGCTTGAATAAGCAGTAGGATCCAAATCACAAAGTTAAGTGATTGAATGGTAATGAAATGGGAATAGAAAAAAAAAATTAATGGGGGGATATATTTGATATTAAGAAGACCTGTTCAACTTGATATCTTTTATGATTAGAAAAAAACTCAGTTTCCTTCAAAGATAATATAGTTGGAATGTTTGTTTTCAGTTCGTATTGCTCTTTAAATGTTTGTTGCATTATTGTGTATATCAGAGACAGCAGCAATTAGCTTAAATTAACTAACATTTATTTTGGTACTTTTATGTTGTTTTATTAGTTCTTCACTCCAGTTCAATAGGTCATGATTAAGTATGCCTTCATCATGTGATCTAAAAAATTTCAAGTTATTATATATTTTCTAATCTATATGGCTTAGATTTGAAACTGATTTTCTCATAACACATGACTTGGAGATGCCCTGAAACCCTAAGTAAAGTTCAATTTATGTGTCATGAAAGCATTATAATTTGTCCCAAAAAGGAATGATTAGAAATAATTTCTTGTACTAACTTCTGCAAAAAGGCATAGGAAAAAATAAGAAGGAAATAAACACTTAGTATATAGTTATTTTGTGTCTACATTTTCTAGTATCTATAACTCACAAAACTCTTACTAGATAGGAACAATAAACTTTCAGAAGGCCCACCGATTTATTCAAATTATATCAGGAATAAGAGCACAGTTCTTTTTACTGTTCTCACTGTAAATGTACATCTTAGTTGCAAAAAAGAAACACCTAAAAACATCAAAAATAAAATAGCCTCCTTTCTAGGATGAAACTTAACTTTTCCAGAATTCAAATGCACTTATGGCTGGTCAACTTAAACAAACAAACAAACAAACAAACAAACAAACAACTTTCCCACATTAGTCATCCAAATTACTTTAGGGTATTTTTAAACATTCGTTGAATTTATATTTTTTTTTCATTTTTCATTTTTGTGGTTATAGTTTTAAAAATAATGATAAAATAAATTTCCCATAAATTTGTTTGAGTGTGAAACATAATTCAAAGCCCAACTTTGAACTCATGTGAAATAATAAACAAAACCTCCAGATTTCTACATCCTAAAATACTGTGGATCAGTTCATTGTAAATAGACTAAATATAAGAGCCCTCATCAAAGAGGAGGATGCTCACACGAATCATTGCCATATGTCATTCATTTCTAAGAGCATTTGTTTGCTTTTGTAAAATTGACATCAGCCTGTTTTAAATAAGTTTTCATAAGACAACTTTTCTGGGCATCAAATGAAATCTCTTCACCTTTTCTGTAGCCACCAAGTAGGTTGTAGATTAAAAATTATCTGAACGAACCATGTCTGAACATAGAGAGATGTGTGGTGCATGTAAACCACTTCTGGATCTGCCATTCCTCCTAAACATCTACATGACAGTCCCTCGTATGGTAAGTTTTCTTTGATTTTAGGCATACCACAGTCTTATCATCGTCAGAGCCTTGTCACAGAAAGATGGATTCTCCCTCATTTTCCAGTCATCTGATTGAAATCTACAATTTTATTTATGTATCAATTTCTAGATTTCAAATCTTTCCTTCTTTATTCTTAAAAACAGGATTTCTCCCCTGATTCAATGATTAGACAATTCCTTGATCTATAAAGTTATAAATTAAATACGTTGTGTTTCATTTAAGACTTGATTTTAATTTTTGATCCAACAGTCTAATTCTAGCCCTAATCCTCATTCCACTAGCATGCATATTACTCTTTCTGTGGTATATCCCACTGAGTTTTTCTTATACATTTTGCCAAAAATGAAGGGACATTGCTTCTTTTTGGAAGAGAGGAAGCTGCTAATACCAAAGACTTAGGAAACCACAAAAATCACTTCTCATTTGACACATTTTTTATTTTATTCTCTATATCATATCCTGTAAATTGGGTTGAGAGCAGATAGAATATGAAACTTAGTAAATACAATATGAATATTATGCCAATAACAGTGAAATGCAAAGAGCAGGGTAGCACAGTGATTCAATATGTGGCCCCCAGAAAAAGTCACCCAGGTTTCAAGCCTGAGTTCTTTCCCATCCACCTGATCTCCCAGAGTCAGTAATTGAATGTTTTTGTCCTTAGTTCATACTAAATTAAATGAGATAAAATAATGCTAGAGCATAATAAGTACACAATAATCTTTACACTATCACAGATACACTTTATTCATTTACTCATTCATTACTCAGTGAATAAATAGATATCCTCACCAAAATTACCATAAAACCACTTTAGTGGGTCAATGTTCAAGCATAACTTCATCATTGATTCAGCAGTGAACATTAAGCAGAGGCCAATATTTTTTAAATGGATCTGAATCTGACCAAGATTCTTTAATTTTCTATTGAACTCTCAATTTACAGGAAATACACAGGGCAGAAGGACTTTTGAACTCCTTCACAGGGAGAGAAGATCATTGGCATCAAACTGTGAACATGTTTACAAGACAATCTGCTTTACTCTAAAATAAATTACAACGAGAGAGAAGGAGAAATGGGAGAGAGAAGGAAGAGAGAGAGAAAGAGATGAATGCTCTACTCACAACCCTTCTGGAGAGATGTGTCACCTATGAGATGAGCAAAGTAATCACTGAAAACTTTAGCAAATGGAAAGAGTAAGCTTTTGAAAATATAAAATGTACATCCAACACTTAAAGAAAGGTGGAAAAGTACAAATGTTACACATTGTAACAACGAAATAATGTACTTAAAAAAGCAAGGGCCAAGGGAGTTGACCAAAGGAAAATAGAATAAGGTCATTATATTGAAAACGGGTGTTGAAGAATACTATAAAAATTGATAAGTCAGCCCAGCCAGCATGTCTCAGTGGTTGAGCCTCAACCTATGAACTAGAAGGTGATGACGATTCCAGGTCAAGGCATATGCCCAGGCTGTGGGCTTGCTCCCCAGTGTGAGGTATGGAGGAGGCAGCTGATCAATGATTCTTTCTCATCATTGATGTTTTTATCTCTTTATCCTTTTTCCTTCCTCTCTGAAATCAATAAAAATATATTTTTAAATTTTTGATAATCCAGATAGTAAAGGTTAAATAAGAAAACCAGGGTCTGAGGTAATTTAAAAATTAAGTGTAAAAAATAAATATGCATATTTATATTTTCATGTATTTACTCATAATTTCATATACATATATGAAATAATATGCATCTTATAGAAAAAAACAGTTAAATAAGAAATGTAAGCTCAAATTTCAGTTATTTCTAAAAATATAATAACAAAAGTACTGCATATTAGACTCTATGCAATATATTTAAAGAATTAATTAACACAAAACATTTTTATTAGAATAAAGAAAAGAATGAAAATAGAGTATTTAAATTTCCAGTACAGAAAACTAATAAAATAACAACAAAGTAAATTAAAAGAATATCCACAAAGAGAAATGTGAGAGGAAAGCAGAAATTAATGAGGTATACAATATAGTTTAGAATATTAATTAAAATCTTATTTGCTATGAAAAAATAATACATAGTTAATTAGTTATTCTGATAAAATAAAGAGAAGAAAGTATAAATACAGATGATAAGAAATGACAGAGAAAACAACAGAAACAAGAGATTTTTAAAAATCATAAAAGACAAATTGACAGATAATCCCGGAAAATGTCACAATAATTATCTGTAAAACCTTCAAAGACTAAATTTATGCCAATACTATGTGAATTATTCCAGTGCACTGAAAAGGAAGACAATGAATATAGGAATGAAAATCTAGATACTAGTGAAATCAGTTATCCACCATAAAATGGGTAGAAATTGAGTACAAAAAAAGGGGGAATGCGAATTGTGTAATAGAAATGAAGAGAAAGTGGCATTTCTCTGAATAAGCCTTTTGTAAAATTCTGACTCTAAAAACCATGATGACGTTTCCTTTAATCAAAACATAATCAATTAAAGTTGATTATTATGTGTAGAAACCTAAAGCAGAATTCACACGATAACACATGGACTTAACTATAGGAATAACCTAGCTACATTGAAAGGAATGGGTAAGGAAAGAAATAAAGTAACTTAGAAAATGCGATTTGACGTTATAGGAATAAAAACACAATAAGCTGTAGCAAACTCTGTGCATCAGTTAGTAAATTTGCTTCTCCAAGGAGAATTATATAGCAATTCTGAAGCTAATTTAGATGTTTTGTAAGATTGAAAAAATAAGAACATCTGTAAGGAGAATTATTTCTCAGATTGGGACAAAAGTAGATAAAGATAAGGGAATAGAGAATGCTAAACCACACCTGCGGTTTCAATTGGAATCCCAGGCATTGGAATGAATTCATGGTTTTAATATAGGCATAAATAGAGATATATTTATGTGTGATATAATACATACACAAATGTCTACTTCCAGAGATGGAAGTCTACAGTGCTAAATGGCCATAGCTGGGAAAAAAAGTGTTAATTAAATAATCAATGATGCATTGCCCTAAATCCTCAAAGTAAAATAAATTTCCATGAGTCAATACGGATATAAATAATTAAATTCAGCAATTTAATAAAGGATAAGGGGAAGCTATTCTTTATAGAAGAGTCCCAACTAACAAACAAAAATAATAAAAATACATAAATTCCCCAACTAAGTACATAACAGTTGATAACTTTTGCAGGCAAGATTCACATTTATTAATGAATAAAAAACATAGTGGATGAAAGCTCGTGGAGAAACAAAGGACTCACATGGTCTCAAAGTATATGTCGTGTACTCCTGATTAATTGAAAAGAGGAAAGCAGTAATGTTACAGTGTGGGAATCGGGCAGACATCAACTAAACAGATGAAAGTTAACATCACCAGTACTAAGACATATCAACATCATCTTCTCCTGATAGGATCCTGAGCCCTTGAGCATGGATTATTATTTTGAAACAGAAAAAAAAGGGAGGGGGAACATAAAAGAACCACTTGATGGAACCATAATCCAGTGGAAAATCGAAGCATGGCAGTTCGAATTTGACAGATCTAACAGGGGATTTGAATAACACAACTACTTGATCATATGTAACATGTACATTTGTGCACCCTCCCTCTGTCTTAGTACCTCCCAAGAGCTTATAAGTTTTGTTCATATTCAAATACACACACATGCACATGCACAAAAATGAGTTAGATAGAGTGAAATTAGGGGTTTGGAGAGAAAATCTGTTAAGGAACAGAGAACCAGGAGAGGAGTGGGGCTGTAGAAGGAAAGAAAAGAGGAAATACTACATGAAAGAATACCTAAATAGCAAATTCGAGAAGATAAATATCAAATACAAAGTTATAAATTATCTTACTCTGCTGTATGTGATTAAAATTCTCCCCTTATCCTCCCACAAACTCTACAAACTCATTAAGAAACTTCCACGTCTCACTAATATTCTTATATGAATAGTTTTAAATAAAGTACAAGAGACAACTTGGAGTATCACATCAGATAATAGATTCCCTGCAAATTCCAGAAGTCTAGAGGAGGAATGGAGATTCGTTAAGCCATAGAATTAAGATTTCAAACATCCTTACCTATAGCCTATGGGACAGAGTGATACAGATGGCCTCCTTTTCTGCACATAGTTAACAGTTTACATATATGAATACATATTTGCACTTACATGTGCATACGATTGTTATGTGTGAGTGTGTGTTTATATGTATAAATGAATCTATGGTTATTGAACATTAACACCACAATGGAGAGAAAAGTACTATTATCAAATATCTACTGAATTTGTAAAAATCAATGAAGATGACCCAAAAGAAAATAAGCAAAGATTATTTTTTCAGAGCTTGATATAACAAGGAAGTCAGCCACCATTTGTGAATGGCAGAGATTCAGTCAGGCAGAGAACAGGGAAAGCCTTATAGTGGAGAAAAAGCAAAGACTTCAGGTAAATATATTTTGGTTGGAGGCTTTTGGCCTGGGGAAGCTGGAGGTAGGCTAACTAACAGTGGGGAATACTCTGTGATGGTTGAGGGAGTATTTTTGGCTTTGTCAGTTTGGTCCTGGCTAGAAGTGGAGGAGGGAGGATAAAATTATGGAACTGTCAATTATTAATCAATTCATCTATTTTGAGTGATTGCTACAGTTTGTGGTTTGATTTCTTGGACTGGTTAATACAAAAGTTGTTGGTCAGAGTTCTGTTTTTTAATGTAACATATATTTCTATATTTAATCTCTCAAATTACTATAAAAATTGTCATATACTAAGCACAATAATATTTCTGTACTAGAGGCCCAATGCACGAAATTTGTGCAAAGGACTTGGCCCCGCCGCCATGGCTTTGTTCAGAAGGTCATCTGGAAGGACATCCAGTCTAATTAGCATATTATGCTTTTATTATTATAGACTAGGGGTCCAGTGCACAAAAATTTGTGCACTCGGGGAGGGATCCCTCAGCCCAGCCTGTGCCCTCTCGCAGTCTGGGACCCCTCGAGGGATGACCACCTGCTGGCGTGCCTGGCCAGCCTGGGTGAGGGGCTGATGGTTCTTTGCAGGCTGGCCAAGCCCCCTAGTGGGAATCCTCACCCCATGGGGGTGTGGCCAGCCTGGGTGAGAGGATGAGGGCTGTTTGCAGGCTGCCCACAGCTCCCATTGACCCAAGATCCCAGTGAGGCTGGCTGGAAGCAGGTTTCTGGGGTTTATTTATCTTCTATAATTGAAACTTTGTATCCTTGAGTAGAGCTCAGGGCCCACAGGGCCCTGGCTTCCTTGATTGCCCGGGGCAACTCCAGCTCGGTGCCACTGCCATCTTAGTTGAGTTAATTTGCATATTTTCTCCTGATTGGTTGGTGGGCATGCCTTGTGGGCTTGGCTTGTGAGTGTAATGGAGTGAGGGCTAATTTGCATATTACTTTTTTATTAGATTAGGTACTTCTTTCTGTGTGGTTTTCTATTTTTATTTATTTATTTTCATCACCATTTATCCCTCTTATACCCTCCTCCACTTCTATCTACTTCCCTCTCCACCAATCACCACAGTTTTATTGACATCTATGAGCTCTTTCTCTTTTTTTTCTTTTTTGCTCAATCCCTCCCAGTCCCTGCCCCATCTATGAGTCTGTCTCTATTTTGCTTGCTAGTTCACTTTTTTCATTAGATTTCACATATGAGTGAAATAATATGTGCTTGCCCTTCTCTGACTGGTTTATTTCACTTAGCATATGTTTTCCAGATCTATCCATGCTGTCACACGAGGTAAATTTTTCTTCCTTTATATGGTCCAGTAGTATTCCATTGCGTAAATATACTACAGCTTTTTCATCCACTCATCTACTGATGGAGACTTGGGTTGCTTCCAAATCTTGGCTATTGTAAATAACACTGCAATAAACAAGTTTGCCAGTTTCTGCTATAGACCAATCTCACAGGGAATTAGATTTATAAAAATACTGATTACATCAAAACACATATTACATTAAGAAATTAATTGACTCTGGCAAAATAAGATTTATTATATGAATGCAAAAATGAACCTATCTTTATACAGAACGTATATCTCTATATGGTAAATGTATCTATCTTTATATAGAAACAAAAGCAAGTGACATATTAGCACTTAGCATATTAGACAATGTTAAGGAACTCTGAAAAAAAAAATCTGTTCATTTTTAAAGATATGCCCCAATAGAATACTTATAAAAGTTGAGATGTTCCACTTTCATGAATAGCAATATTTGTTCTAAATCTGTCCATTTGCTCCAAATTAAGTTATAAATTTATTTAATTTCTTTTTTAAAAGTAGGGAATTTAACAGTGGAAATATTGTTGGTGGAAATAGGGCTTTTCCATGGAATCGCTAGGAAAGCCTTCCATGGACCAGGGCACAGAGATTGTGCCGTGGAGAGATTATTTTCTCCCTCAATCTCAACATGAAAAAGCCCAACCATGTCTCCCACACTGCCCAAACAGAAGCCATTGTCCAGACTTTCTGTTTCACATTTTTTGCGGGAAACGAGTAAACTCGTCATATCGCTTTTTATACCAAAGCGCGGGAGATGAGTTTTTTCCAAAAAACGATGAGTAGAGACAGATTCCGTCAAATATGGAGGGCCTGGCATTTCAACAACGAAAATGTGCAAAACAACTCAGATAGACTTGGCAAAGTCAGACCATTATTGGATTTCTTTCTTCCCGTTACGACGCGATTTGGCGGGAAAATGCCTGATTACAAAGTGATATTATTAAAGCTAAGGCCTTAGGAACCCGTGTGGTCTGCTGAGGTCTCAGTTGGCTGCTGGCCCTGTATATTCACTTATTCCTGGGCCAGATAAGATGCTCAAACAAATGGGTGAATTCGTTACAAGGTGGGAAAGAGGAGAGAGAGAGAGAGAGAGAGAGAGAGAGAGAGAGAGAGAGAGAGAGGTATTCTTTGTTAAGCTGGATTTACATATTCTTGAGCTTGGGGTGCACCAGGAGCTTTTTCAACTTCCCGAGCTTTCTTGAGCTTCTGATTGGTCCACTGACCAATGACCCCTTTCCCAGGCTAGACTGTCAGGCTGCTATGGTCAAGCACCTCCTCCTGCACCATTTTGATTTCTATTTTGCAAGCCACAAACACAAATCTCCCCCCTTCCCTGCCCCCTCTACCTCTAACAATCCATTACAGGTGAGTGAGCAGTGTTCCTGAGTAGATTTCCTATCTGTTCCAAGGGGGTAAGTCTCCTTGCTGTAGTCCCCTGGAGCATGTGTGAAATAAACAAGCTCACAGTCCCCAGCCCATTAGGCTCAATAGTGTCTGATTCCCTTTGCTTTCTCCTTATTAATATTTAGCTGACTACAGTAACAAACATTTTATCAGGTTGATTATAACTTCCTCTAGAAGAAAAATAATATGTGTGAATTGCAAGATCAATAAAAGAGCAAGATGAGAGCACGTCTTTAAAAAAGTAACTGATAATAAAGACCATTATAAATTGATGAACAAACAGATACAGAGGCAGAACAGAATTGAACAGACTATCAAACTACAGCTGGAAGCTCGGAAGGGTTGGGCGGGGGCAGTTAAGAGATCAACTGAAGGACTTGTATGGATGCATATAAGCATAATCAATGGACACAAGACACTGGGGGAGGGGAGAAGGGGAGAAGGTCAAGGGAAAACATGGAGACTTATTTAACACTCTTTGTAATACTTTAAGCAATAAAACAAAATTTTAAAAAAAGTAACTGAACTAACTCCCCAGAGGCCTGTGAGAATCTCAGCTTGAGCTGTTCACAAACCCTGAAAACATCTTGCTTTCCAACTTTTCCTTGAGCTCTGTGAACCAATAAAGTTGATTATTTGTGTAAGCTAGTTCAAATTGCAGCTTTATTAGTTACAATCAACAGAGTCTGTATTAGTTATCTATTGCTGCAAATCAAATACCCCCAAACCTTGAAACAGCATTTATTATCTCACATTTTCTGTAGGTTAAGAGTTTAGGCACGGATTAGTTGTGTGCCTCAGAAAGAATCAACAACTTTATCAATATTATTAATTTAAAAAGGGGTGGTCTAATATGTTGAAGGATAGTGTAGTTCATGGGAGTACTTTTGAGAGGAGTGGAATCGTGAAAATAAAAATAATTGGAAATTTAATAATTATAAATATTTAAAAAATAAGCATTAAATGGCCTTAACAACAAACTAAACATTACCAAATAAAAACAAACAGACAAAAGGAAAACAACATAAGAACGGTGAACTGAAGCATAGGTCAATAGATATTATTTAAAGGGAAGCAGAGACATAAATAAAATGCACATATCCAACAAGGATGGGAAGACACAGGGGGACATGTGGGATGTTCAACAAAGTGCTGCTCTGGCCCTAGTCTTGTGGTACTGGTATTTATATTGAAAAACAAAACACAATAGCTATGTGTAATTACACTTGCACAATACAAACCAATACTGTGCAATAAACAATTATAAAAATGCGATAGAAACACCATTTACAGTAAGATAAGGCATTAAAAACACATTCAGAAGACATGCAAGAACTATACATTAAAAACTATAAAATATTGCTGAGAGAAATAAAAAAAGATATGAATAATTGAAAAAATACACAATTTTCACGGGTTGGAAGAATTGACATTGCTTGAAAAATCCATTATCTCTATATTGATCCTCAGAGTCAACAGAATACAAACTACCTGTTATGTTTGCTTGTTTGTTTTTAACACATATAGAAATTGATGTGCACATTCTAAAATTGACATGGAAATGCAAAGTAGCCAAAAAATAAAAATAAAAATACAGTCCTGCAGAAAACAAAACAAATTCAGGAGTCTTATACTACCTAACTTTATAATTTATTCTAATGCTATATTAATCAAGAAGATGTGTTTTTGGTTTAAGTTGGAAAATACTGTATAATTGACAACACAATAGATGGTCTAAAATAGAATGACTCTTGAAAAGTCAATTGAGTTTTGACAAAGACTCCAAACCAGTTCAGTGTAGAAATGAAAAGAACTTTTACCAATAATGCTAAATCTATTACTTAACCATTTGGATAAAATTAAGCTCAAATCCTACCTCACACTACACATATTAAGTCTGATATGTACCTAACAAATTTTAGCATCTTTAATCTGCGCTCTAAACTGTGAAGGTACTCTCTATCCATCTTTTTTCTTCTCTTTCTTATTCTCTTTCTCTTCTTCCTTCCTTATCTCCTTATCTCTTTTTGCTTTCTTCCTTCTTCCCTCTTTTGCTTTTTTTTCTCCCTTTCTTCTTTTTTCTGTCTCATCTTTTCCCATTCTTTCCTTTGTTTCCTTCCTACTTAACTCTTTTTTTTATTCTGCATTTCTAAATTGTTTGATCTTTTACAATGACCACAAATTACTTTAGGCAATAAATAAAAATTTAAAAAAATAATTATGTTTCACCTGATCATTCCTCAAAATTATTATAAGCTGCCCAGCTGGAGTGCCTCAGTGACTGAGCATTGACCTATGAACCAAGAGGTCATGGTTCCATTCTCAGGCAGGGCACATGCCCTGGCTGGGGCTCCATCCTTAATATGGGGGTGCAGGAGGCATTCTTTCTCATCATTAATGTTTCTATCACTCTTTCCCTCTCCCTTCCTCTTTGAAATCAATTAAAAATATTTTAAAAAAATTATTATAAAACTGAAAAAGTCTGAGGGATATGTGAGATTTGTCATCATAACATTATACTATCATTGTTTTTCTGTTTGTGTTTAATCAAGTTTTAAATCTAAGGCAAAGTTTAAAGGTGGTCAAATGAAGTAGATAATATTTATCTAATTTGATTTTTGTTTACACAAATGCAAATAGATAATTTGATAGGTAGCTATTCCCTTGCTAAGCCTAAAATAAAGATTATTAATATACTCATACATAGTTGTCAATGCTTAAAATTAGGAGACACAATTTAACACCTAAACTTGTTTTACTGACATTATGATTATTTTCTGACTTTGTTTTATTCTGTTTTCCCCATCCCTAAATGTGTCTTCTAGTTAAATAAATTGGCCTTATTAATTATTCGGTATATTTAGTAGATTAAAAACATTGACTAAACAATGTTTCTCCTTTCCTTCATACCTGAATAAATATTTGAAGTTTGGCACTTATGTATTTCAAGTAATTGTCTTCAGTTTAAATCTACACTATACCCATTCTAAGGAAGAATTCTTAAAGCTTAAATATTACTTCAAAATACTATTATTTTGCAAGAATATTACCAAGCAGCCCTACACCCTCCAAAATAAAATGTTTCTGCTTGGTTCTCATTCTTTCATTTTAAATTGTTTTCTACTGCTTTTTGTCCCTTTGGGTAAAAAATCCATAATCTAATTCCTAAATGAGTTTGACATGCTTGCCAGCTGTGGAAGTACTGCAGGATTTTAAAATCAAACACATTGCAAAGGCCATGGTTCACAGTATGGTGGCGTTTGACTTTCACAGACTAAAATGAAAAGAAGGATTTATCAGCTGTTAAAGTGATCCAGCTCTGCTGCCAATGCAAACCAAAACCAATTTTTCCAGCATGCCTTTTATTCTTGCTTTGATATAGACAAGCATATTTTTACACAGGAGAAAGCACATCAATATGTTCTTATCCTAGTTCAGTTATGAACTAACTGGGACCCTCAGGATTTTTTTTACAAAGCTATAATTGTGTTTCACTGAAATAGAACCCCTATTTTGTTAAAGTGCATGTGTATTTTATATCCAGAGATTGTCAAATAGGACATAAAAGCAAGGCTTAGCCACATGCCCTATATAAAACAGATGGTTTTAAATGTAAAGACAAATTTTATGGACACATTGTATTTTATGTTAAAAATTTGAAAAGTTTATAAGAGAAAAAATAAAAACTGATAGGTATACTTGCAAATTGACTGCATTGAGTTCAATACAAAAGTGCATATACATGTGCATACAGTGTATGTGATATACTTAGTGGCCAGATTACTATGACCACCTGACATTTGTAGGCAAATTAGCCGTACACTGCATCATATGGGATATGGAAGACGAAGGCCTGTTCGAACACTTTTGCTTTCGCAGTTACCAAGATAAAACGTCTCCAATTTGCACAGGAACACAAGGATTGGACAGTTGAGCATTGGAAAAAAGTCATGCGGTCCAATGAATCATGTTTCCAGTTGCATCATGCAGATGGCAGAGTGAGAATTTGGCAGAAACAGCATGAAAGTATGCACCCCACATGCATGAGTACAACCCTTCAAGCTGGTGGAGACAGTGTTATGGTTTGGGGCATATTTTCCTGGCATGATTTGGGCCCTTTAATTCTTGGGAAACAATGTCTGAATAGCACAAAATACCTAAGTATCATTGCTGATCACGTTCATCCTATCATGTTGATGGCGTATCCCAATGGAGATGGCTTCTTCCAACAAGACAATGCTCCAAGCCACAGTGCTCGTATTGTGCAGGAGTGGTTTCAAGAAGACGAGAGAGACTTTACCAAGCTTAGATGGCCCCCACAATCACCAGACCTCAATCCAATTGAGCTTTTGTGTGACGAAGTTAAAAGAGCCATCAGGCACCTGGTTCCACAACCATCAAATCTCACAGAACTAGACAGTGCTATTCATCAGGCATGGTGTCACATTCCTCACGTCACCTTTCAACATCTTGTGGAGTCAATGCCAAGAATAATTGCTGCAGTACTGAAGGCAAAAGGTGGCCCTAATATGATGGGGTGGTCATAATAATCTGGCCACTCACGTTCAAATATATCCCATATTCAGAGGCTGTTAAATCGCGTAGTTTACCCATATCTTCAGAAAAAAATCACTTCTGTCGTGGTAAACAACCTGCTTCCCTATGTATAAATGGTCTGGGCCTCTATCAACTTCAACATGAAATTACAGCTAATTTGCCTACAAACATCAGGTGTTCATAATAATTTGTGCACAAGTGAGGTCCCTCAGCATGGCCTGTGGGGATCAGGCTGAAACTTGCAGTCCAATGCTGCCTGCTGCTCCCGTTCATCCTGGCCCTACTGCGCCGGCCACAGGCTCATGCCCAGTCAGTCCCTACTGAGAGGCTCCCGCAGCCCAGAGGCACTTGCCAGCCATGAGCCCTGCCTCTGGTGCCTGTCAGCTGAGCAGCGCTCCCACTGTGAGAGTGTACTGACCACTAGAGGGAAGCTATGTGTTGAGCATCTGCCCCTGGTGGTCAGTATGCTTCATAGCGACTGGTCGACTGATTGTTCCATCACTTAGGCTTTTATTTATAGAGATAAGCATGTATACATATAGAGTTGGTCTTTGAACAGTGTAGGCATTAAGGGTATCAACCTCGCCGTAACAAGTTTGGCTCAGTGGATAGAGCATCGGCCAGCAGACTGAAAGTTCCCAGGTTCAATTCCAGTCAAGGGCATGTACCTTGGTTGCGGTCACATCCCCAGTAGGAGGTGTGCAGAAGGCAGCTGATCGATGTTTCTCTCTCTCTCATTGATGTTTCTAACTCTCTCTTTCTCTCCCTTCCTCTCTGTAAAAAAAATCAATAAAATATATTTTTTTAAAAAGGGTATCAACCTCCCTGTGTGGAAAATTCATATATAACCTCCGAGTCCTCCAGAATGAAATCTCATAATCTTGTCAACATACATACCATAATCCTTTATGTTAATATGTATTTTTTCAATAATCAGCCTTTGTATATTAGGACTGTCCTCGTGGCCTTGTCTCACATGAGGAATGCTCAACACTACTCCAGGTCTGGGACCTGATCAAGCAGGTCTTAGAACAGCGGTCCTCAACCTTCTACCCTGTAAATACAGCTCCTCATATTGTGACCCAACCATAAAATTATTTTCGTTGCTACTTCATAACTGTAATGTTGCTACTGTTATGAATCATAATGTAAATATCTGATATGCAGAATAGTCTTAGGCAGCCCCTGTGAAAGGGCTGTTTGACCGCCAAAAGGGTCACGATCCACAGGTTGAGGACTGCTGGCTTAGAAGCACCTTGCATAATAGTTTAAGAAAACAGTTCCATTGTTTGCCCATGTTTCCGGTATAACAATAATAATAATAAATACCCTTTTTGAATCTTGAAGACCATTATTACATCACTAGCCATACTCAAGTTTAAGTCATTTTGCTGAAAGTTTGAATTTGGTTCTCTCTTTTACATCTGAGCTTTAGACTTTTCCTTAAAAACCCAGAATGTATTCTTAAATCCTGTTTTAAACAACTTTATCCGTAGCTTATTCTCACTGATTGGTCTTACCTTTCTATGGTGCCCCGTATACCAGTTTCAATAGAATTGACTCTCTTTTCGAATGGTTATTCCTCCCAGCAGCTGCGTTGTATCTCTGCAACTCAACCCATTGACTAGAAACTCACAACATGGGGACAAGCTTTCCTGACACACAGGTGCTTAGCCGTATTTTTATTTTTCCTTTGAAGAGCTTATTTTTTAATTCAGAAAGGCACAGTATCACTGATCAAAACCTCCTACACACCCACTACTTTCTTGGATCAGCAAGGTCTTTGTGGTGTCTTAATTATTACATTTATCATCTTTCCAGAAATTTGCAATTTAGTCTACACCTCTAGTACTTACTTCTCCATTCACGTGTATCTTTTTAAGTCTTTGTACTTTTGACTCCGCTGTTCCCACAAGAGCTAAACTTTAAGATGTCTCCTTTGTGTCCTAAGATATAAAAATGGGTGAACGACAAAAGTTTTACATTAGCTAACGTGTCTTTTTACAAATTAATAGACAGTCATATAAGTTGAATATGTATTTTGAATTTCTTCCCAGGAGAAGAATTGTTCTTGGAGTATCTATCATCCACTGTTTGCTATGACATCACTATTATTTTACTTCCTTTTTTACAACCTGTTATATAGGTATACTATACTTGATTTTTTATGATGAAATAAAGTTGTAAAAAGATGAAGTCTCCTGCCTTATTAATGAGAAAGCCAGGATTTGAAAGCTAGCCATCTCTCCATTATGATGTTGCCTCTAAGCAGACAGAATAAAAGGTCTCTCTCTCCCTCACCACCTCCAAGCAAATATCTCTGACTTCTTCAACTTAAATGTTCTTAATTTTCCATCATTTCCCTATCAATCATGCTGTGTCATCCTATATAATCTAATCCAATAAAAGAATAATATTGAAATTGACCACTTCTATGGGATGCCTAAGCCACACCCACCAGCCAATCAGAGTGGCTTTATGCAAATTAACCCAGCCAAGATGGAAGCCAGCAGTCACAGAGCTAGAGTAAACAGAGGCTTCCGTTGCTCCAGGAGTAAACTGCTGGCTGGCTGGGCCTCTCTCTGCTCCAGGCAACATATTTGCAACATTGTTTCAATTATAGAAGCCTCGGAGCTGAAGCAAACAGCAGGCTTCCATTGCACCAGTGATGGAGGAAACCCTGCCTAGGCGGGCTGGGCCTCTAACTAAGGCAACATTCTTTCATTTATAGAAGCCACTGATCTGAAGCCGACAGGAGGCTTCGTTACCTGCCTAGGCCTCGGCTTAAAGGAACAGTGTATCAATTATAGAAGATAAATAAACCCCAGAAACCTGCTTCCAGCCAGCCTTGCTGGGACATTGGGTCAATGGGAGCTGTGGGCAGCCTGAAAACAGTCCTCAGTCCGTCACCTAGGCTTGCCACACCCCAATGGGATGAGGGATCTCACTGGGGGGCTTGGCCAGCCTGCAAACAGCCATCAGCCCCTCACCCAGGCTGACCAGGCATGTCAGCAGGTGGACATCCCCAGAGGGGTCCCAGACTGTGAGAGGGCACAGGCCAGGCTGAGGGAACTCCTGAGTGTACAAATTTTTGTACACCAGGCCCCTAGTCCGGTGTATATAATAAGAGAGGAATATGCTAATTAACCGTTATGTCCTATGCCCTGAGGCATAACAACCAAGTATGTCATGACCAGATCATGGATCAGCAGGAGGGAGGGCCAGCAAGGTACAAGCGGGCTTGGGAGAGCTACAGGAGGGGGAGGGCAGCAAGCTATGAGGAGGGGTTGAAGGGGGGCAGGAGGAGCTACAAGAGAGCAGGGCAGAGGGCAGAGAGCTACAGGAGGGCAGCAGTGACCTATTGACTACAAGCGGGAGGCAGACAGCTACAGGATGGGGCAGGGCAGCAAGCAAGAGGGAGGTGGAGAACTACACGAGAGAGCAGAGTTACAAGCTATGAGGGGTGTCCAAGGGGAGCTACAGGAGGGAGGGGCAGTGGATGGAGAGCTACAGGAGGGTGGGGCAGTGGGCAGAGAGCTACAAGAGGGCAGCAGCAACCTACTTGCTCTTGGATTTGTGCACAGGGATTCTAGTCTAATATAATATTTAATCAGATATTGCCTTGGGTTGGTAATAGTTTCACATTATAACATATATAAAAGCCTAAGCTACTGAATGACTGAACAACCAAATGACTGGTCACTATTGCATTCACTGACCACCAGGGGGCAGATTCTCAACACAGGAGATGCTCCCTGGTGGTCAGTGTGCTCCCACAGTAGGAGCATTGCTCAGTTGACTGACAAGCACAGATGCCAAGCTTACGGCTGGTGAGCACAGCTGCAGTGTTGTAAGCCCCTCCCACCTCAATGGCAGTGCTACCAAGTGGTGGCACCAGGGCCAGGATAAGCGGGAGTGGCAGGCACTGGCAGCAGGTGTCATTGACTGCTGGTTTCAGCTGGTCCCTGCAGGCCACACCAAGAGGCTCCACCAGTGCACGAATCCATGCAGCAGGCCTCTAGTGTATATGTAATTTCTGTGTTATTTTTAAAATATATTTTTACTCACTTCAAAGAGAGGAAGAGAGAGGGAGAGAGAATAGAAATATCTATGATTATAGAGTATCATCAATTGGCTGCCTTCTGCATGTCCCTTACTGGGGATCAAGCCCACAACCCAAGCTCATGCCCTGACCCAGAATCTGGAATCAAACTGTGATGTCCTGGTTCATAGGTCAATGCTCAGACACTGAGCCATACTGCCTGGGCTATATATAATTTCTACACAATGTTATTGTAAGTTCTGAGACAGCAAAAATAAAATTATTCTATTTTGTACTTTATGTGACAACTAGTACAATGCAAATACATCCAATAAATTCCTGTTGAACTACATGCTGTAATATAATTGTGGCTGAGTTCTTTGGCAGAAAATCTCTATGCAAATCAAAGCACTTTTATAAATATTTAGTACCTGTTTTTGATGTGAATTGAATGTCAGGTACTTTTTGTACTTCTTGATAATTGTAGTACAAAGGCAGACAGCATAATTTCTTTCTTTATCTCTTTCTGTTAAAGGATTTAATACTAAATTCAACTTTTAGAGAATTCTTGATTTATTTAAAACTTTTCTATTTCTACTCATACAAAAATTATATATATCTAATAGAGTAAGCAACTGCAATAATCACAATAGGAAAAAAGTCAATGACAAAGCCTATTCAAATTGAATTGCTAATTGTAATTTTTTCCCTAAAATCAAACAGTACATCAAACTTCTACTATAATAGCTTATCCACAGATTATCCTATCTAATAAAAGAGTAATATGCAAATTGACCATCATAATATGGCTTCCCCATGTGGTCAAAGATGGCCACCACAAGATGGCCAGCAAGGAGGGCAGTTGAGGGGGACCCAGGCTGGCAGAGTTGGGCAGTTGTGGAGGACCAGGTTGGCA
>PVJC01004905.1:0-61440 GCA_004026665.1 Murina feae
TCTCTCTCTCTCTCTCTCTCTCTCTCTCTCCCCCTCACTCCCCCTCAGTGATAGGGAGAAAGATCTCTTTGGCTAACCGAGCTTGCAGCCAGTGAACCCGCCTTCCACATTGGTGTGAAGACTGAAGTGAGATGGGGGCAGGGAGGGGATGTGAGAGAGTCTAAGAGCGAGAGGGATCAGAGAGAGAGAGAGAGAAAGAGAGAGAGAGAGAAGAGGAGGAGGTGGAGGAGGAGGACTGGTGTAGGGTGGAAAGGAAGAGTGAGCGCAAGCAAGTTGAAGGGAGGGGGTGTACGAGCCAGCGAATTCTTTTTCTTTTTCTGTTATTATTTTGACGACTCCGGAGTTGCGCCCATGCTCTTGTCAGCTTCGTTTTAAGCGTAGCATGGCCAGGCAGAAGAAAATGGGGCAAAGCATGCTCCAGGCGGTCTTCTTTTTAGTCCTGGGGCTTTTGGGTCATTCTCACGGAGGATTCCCCAACACCATCAGCATAGGTAAGCGCGAGCGAGCCAGCCTATCCGGCTGGGTTCTCCTGCACCGGAGACCATTGCCCTGGCGTGGCTATTGCGGCCGCGGGTCCGTCCTGCAACGCCTGGGGAGGGGGACTGGGGACAGGGACCGGGACCGGGCAGGAATCCCGGAAATTTGAGCCCCAGGGAGCTGGCGGGTCTGGGGAGCATCAGGCATCAGAGAGGGGTCTCCTGGGGCTGGGGAGGGGAGTGGACTGCTGGGTTTCCGAGATGTGGGGGACAGGGGAAGTATGCTGGATGCTGCAAAGGGGCAAAGAGTCGCGGTTTTTAGGCTCGCTGCTCTGGACTTTGCCATGGCGTGCGTGCTGCTGCTGGAAGTTGTCCCAGGGTGATGCCGCCTGTCGGGCCGCGCCAGGGCACGTTACCCAGCTCGGGGCGCCCTGTCCGGCATCTCGGTTCACCCCACACAGGCCAATGCTGGGAGAGGTGGAAGCCCATTCTGGATCCCCCACACCCGGGCAGCGATCGGAGTCGGGGTAGGTGGAGGATGCGGTAGGAGGCAGGAGTGAAACAAGGAACTGAGTGAGGAAGCAGCGAAGTAAGGCAGACCAGGAATTCATGAATTGCCACTGTGTCTGTCTGGAGCCCAGTTCCCGGACGCTGGGAGAGAGTTTTCTTATCTTCTGCCTGTATTTACAAGTCAAAAAGTTAAAAATTGTCATTACCGAACCAAACCCCTGTATTGTAATGGTGGACATGGGTAGCAATGGGGAACAGGATGGGGGCATCAGGGAGAATGAAATTGTTTTTCTTCTCAACCTTTCCCTTTATGCCAGATAAACATTAACCAGCTTGTGGAGATGTGCATTGGGGAGGAGGGGGCAATGGAGAGGAAGCTACTGCCTGAGAAACAGCCAAGTCCCACTCTTGGTTCCATCGTCCTACCCCAAAGGAGCCCCTTCTTCCCTCTTTCCTCTTTTCCCTTTCTCTCCAGCCTCTCCTCCTCCTCTTCAGAGGAAAACCAGGCTTCTCTTGGCCAAAATATGAGTTCACAAGAGTCTTGAAAGACACACTGGTTGAAAATCAATTAACATCGCACCCCATACCACTGAGAAGAATTTCCTATCTGCAGTGCTCTCTAATTTCTAATCTGTCAGGGGTGGGGGGTGGGGGGGACACAAGCCAAATCTTGGTTCCCTTTGCTTATAGGTGGACTTTTCATGAGAAATACGGTGCAGGAGCACAGCGCTTTCCGCTTTGCCGTGCAGTTATACAACACCAACCAGAACACGACCGAGAAGCCCTTCCATTTGAATTACCACGTAGATCACTTGGATTCCTCCAATAGTTTTTCTGTGACTAATGCTTGTAAGTAGCTCTGCTTTTCCTCCCTTTGGGACCTTTGGGACCTCACTTGCATTTTGCTTGTGGGACTTGGGGTCTGCATATGTGCTGGGGATGGGTGATTGTCTCAATAGACATTTCAGGGGCTCTTGTCAATCAAGGTTTCATGCGGCATAAACCAACTCCAAAGGATCCTGCTGAGGGAGGGACTTAAAACAGTGCACAAAACTCTCTCCTGAATCATGTTTGATGCAAAAGTTTCATTTTCTTCATGCTAACCCAGCAATTCCTCCCCCACATCTTTTTTTTTTTTTTTTTTTTTTTTGGCAGGAAAAAGAAAAGGAAAGAAAAAAATAGCATGGTTGTTCAGGGAAATTTCTTCAGATGCGATTTAAAAAAGAAGCCTCTTGATTGAGTCAATTCAGGATTTACATTACTTGACTGTTAATGCTAGTGCCTGGCTGTAGAAATTAGCTGAATTTGACAATTGCCTAATAGATAGGAGCCAAATATGGGAAATTCTGCAAACAAGTGACCTTGAAGGACAGATCAGGCTTAGTTCCCTGGCCCTTTTCTATCCTAGAATATCACCTTTCTTATGTAGAGAGTTCTGATAGGAACTGATAAGACTACAAACTGATTACAAGTGATGAACACCTGGAAAACTGAGGGGAAAGGAGAGGACAGAGCTCAGGTGACTATTTGGAAAGCTGCTTCTGTTTTATCTCCCTTAGTGTTGTTCAACCTGTCACCTCATTGTTAGGGACAACACATTTCTTAACTTAAAGTAAAAGGTGGAGAGAGGAGGCTTGCAGCAGGCAAATAATATAAAAAAGGAGGAATTTCATGAGCCCCAAAGCTATTTCTGAAATGCCTGTTTGTGCCATGGTAAATGTTCCTCTAGAAAGGGGACATTTTGAGGAGTAAAACCAAGGGAACCTAAATGACAGCCTGTTGGACACAGGTTTTTCTTGAATGGAATGTTTTACGAAAAAGACTGATAATTCTTTATCTAAGCTTATTGCACTAAAAGTTTTTACAGCAATGAGGCTGATAATAACATAAATACGTTTTGCTTTTATGGCTTGTGCTGTTTGGAATTTTTGTTTTCTGGCTTTCATTCAAGGGAGAAGTTATGTTTATGTTCTGTTGTGTGAAACTTTATATATGACTGAGTTCAAATTCTTCTGCCTCAAAGGATATGTGATTTCCAAAAACTGTTGAGTCTCCAAAAGCACAGGCTCCTTGGGCTTTTAAGACTCAGGCCAAGAGGATGGGGGTGAAGCACATTGCAAGAAATGTGACAGTATTCACTTTAAGAAAAATTTAACTGAAGGTACAGGTCCTTATATGAACATTTTCTGTGATACTCTGTATTTGACATTCTTTGGCTTTCCGACATTGACAAAAATAGGAACTTATTAATTCCAGCTAAGTGTGAAAGTTACAAAATGTCTGTCTATATTTTGCATCTTATTTCCGTAATCCCAGCCTGTCTCTACAGCACTTACAACACACAGCTGACTCTTAGTCCTGCAGCACTGTGATCTTGTCAAGAGGCTGAAGCTCCCATGCAGCTTCCTAAGTATCAATTTGAACAGATTTAAAACCAAATGCTTGAAATCAACAGGATTTTTTGTTATTAATAACAAATAACATTTGAGCTCACTTTAGTGTCCTTCTAGTGATGAGGACTGAAATAAGAGTGCCAATTGACCTCTCAGAAATTATTGATTTTCAAGGTTTTTAATTCTGTGTTATTTTCTTAATGTTCAAATCAGATTGACACCAGCCAGCTCAGGAACCCCACTCAAAGAGCAACCAGGAAATGATCATTGCCTTGTGAAAAGCTCAGGTTTAAGAACAGGCAATAAGTCAGCTTTGATGTTCAATTGCCTTAATGCCTTACCTCTCAGGGCAAGGAAAATAAATTGGTCACACCCTCCCCCGCCGCCCCCCCCAACACACACCCTAAATCCACAGAACTTCTGCTAACAAGCCTATAAGGCTGGGTTATGGTTTGGGGCTTGAAAGTGTGAGATAAGAGGTATGGGTCACTGGGCAACAAGAAAGACAAAATAAAAGGTGACCTTGCCCTTAGTTATGCCAGATACACACATATGCATACACTGACACACACAGGAGAAATATCCAGAAACCAGTGATATGTATGTACCCAGCTGCCTGTTGCACTCTCCAGATTTACAGCTCAGAAGACAGGGGAGGAAAGCTTTCATCTTCTCTGGTCCCTGAAACAGTCCTCTCTGAATGTCACAATCATTGAATGGGGGCCAGATCTCAAAGCTGTCTCCTGGCAGCTGCTGCCTAGAAGCTTAGTATAAGAAAGATGACTAGTCCAACCACAGTCTGATAGTCTCTGAATGCAGAAAACAATCATTTCACAAAACCAGGAAAGCCCTGGAAGTATATTTCATATATTCCCCTAGTCTTGATCTTTTTCTTATGGAAGTGAAGATCACACATATCAGGTGTCAGAATATAATACTAGTTCAGTACTGGAGTTTGGCAGGTGATCCCAGTTTCCATTCTTCCAATTGATTGCAATATTTCACAAAGAAAAAAACCCCTAGATCCTCTGGTCTGCCCTTCCCTGGAGACCTAGAGAGGATTTGAGAAAATCCCAGTCAAGTACAAGTCTGGTCACCCACTTCTCTTATCTGATTCAATGTGGAATGGGATGGCAAAAATTAAAGAAACTTTTCCCTATTCTCATTCAGAATTCTTAGTTGCAGTTTACCCTAGCACTAAAATTGATTTTCCCATGATCTTTCCTGCTCCCTCAATCTTGAGACAGGCATACATTTTTTTAGGGCATAGTAACAAATACCCCAAAAAACAAACAAAGGTTAATGCCTTCTGCATGCCACTGCTCTCTGCACTCCCGCTGCAATGTAATCTGAAGGTTTCATGGCAAGGAATCCCAGGCATCAGTTATTTAAAGACTCTTCTTCACCAGCAACCATTTTATTTTATTTTATATTTTATTTTTGCACAACCCTTGAGAGGTTTGCTTAAGACAGACTCCAATTTCAGTCTATGTCTTAAAAAGACAATAAAAGCCTCTCTGGCTTTGAAAGGTGGTTCATTTGGGACCTCAGCTCAGAGGTGAATTGCAGTTTATCAAAGGGACTCATCTGATTTGGAGCCCATGTTTCCATTTCATAGGGATTAATTGAGTTTGTTTCCATACTTTTCAGTTTGGCCAGATAACCCCAGAAAGAAGGATGGTGTGGATATTATGATTTCAAGATACATGCACTCATCCACATACAGAAACACTCAAACACACAAAATTAGTATATATGAAAAGAGATGTACACTTTTAAGTTACATGTTTGTTCTTTCAAAAAAACAAACAAACAGATTTGATCATCCTAGGGCTTTGCAAGATGTGAAAACACAAGGGACTTCGGGGTCCTTTGGAATGGCTTGATTCCTCAGGAAATGCCTTCAATTCCCTTGAAGTCCCCTCCTGTGTCTCGCTGCTGTGCACTTGTAGTGCACTCCACACTACATCACCCCAGTCTCTGCAGTGTCAGCTCATTAGCACACAGATCTCATATTCCCTCTCCGCACTGTCATTGCAAAAATTGCTGTTGTACACCTTTACAGCCAACAAATGTGCTCGTGGATTACGCACTGTTTGCAAGAAGCAAGGAAAAGGCAAATGTAACCTTAAAGGTTATTCACCAGGCAATTGTGCTCTAAATGCATTGGCTTAAATAAAAATCTGTTGATGGAGGTGCAAGTGAAGGTGGGACTGAGAGTGAGACTTGGGAGTGTAGACTATAATGGAGCCCCAGGCAAAATCCCTTTTGCTGGCTAACTCTAACTCATCAGCTGCATTATTTTACTTTGTGGTTTTTTTTTTTTTACTGAGCCATTTGAAATATACCTGCTAACTGAGACCTTCTTTTATAACTGAGTGCATTTTGCTACCAAGTGTACTTAGCCAAGACAGGTTTCTGTCTCCTGCCCACAGAGTCACAATCTAATTATCTGATTATTCTAATTGCTAAGATCCATTTAACTGTTTAAGTCCATTTGGGAAGCAAAAGTCTCCCCTGATCCTATTCTTTGCTCTTTGGTGGGTTTTGTTTTGTTTTCCTGTTTGTCCTCTTCATGTAATCTTTGGAACCAAGGTGAAGACACACAGTACCATGGCTCTTGCTCTCAAACAGATCTTCACATACTAACTAATGTCAACTGCTCCAGCTCCACTTCCCATACCCAATCCCCCATCTTTGTGCCCTTGCTGCTCTCCATCTCTCCTTTGTCTGCTGGCCAGGCTTCAATAAGCTCACTGGCTTAGCTCACTTCTCAGCCCCTCTGGCCAGCTGGCATAGTCCACTGAAGCACCAAAAGGTCGCCTCAGTGGTGCCAGTCAAAAATATAATTCACCTTCTCACAAGGTTTATTATGGATTTTAAAAAATCTATTTTTTATGTGTAAAGGAGGGAGGAAGGTGATGCTGTTCATTTGGGCCATAAAAATAGATGGCAATCAGCAGGTTGTAAAGGTGAGTTTCCAGCAGAGTGTATTACCTCCATAGAAGGCAGCTTCCTGTTGATCTGTTAAGTGGGATGGAGACTGGAAGGGTTTGAGGGAAAGGAACAAAGAATATCTTTGCATACTGCTAAGTGAGCCATGTTTTGTTTTGTTTGCTTGCTTGTTTGTTTCATCTCAGCAATTTTAACCTTTTTCCTTAAAATAAAACTAATTTTCCACACACCCCACTTCTGACTTCATCAGAGGTTGTTTCCTTAATGCTGCATTTCCCACCCTACCCCCAATATTGAATGAGAATAAAGGGGGCTGGTTGAAAGTTTTATCATAAGTTTTTGGCTCCTGATATATTTTTAAATTTCATTATTATGGATAGTCAAAGGTGATAGGCTGGTTTCATTATAACGGATTAAAAAATAAATGAAGCTGCCGAGGCATCATTATTAGTCTTCCTTTATGAATAAGAGATTTGTCGTTTTTATACAATTGGTTAAAGGATGAAAAGGAAGCAAGAATTTTAAGAGAAGGTCAGAATTTTATAAGATAGAATTCATAACTTTCGGAGAGGGGAATAACCTGTTTATTCAATGATTTAACTTTAAATTTCTTAGATTGAGACTGCAGATATATCTGAAGGAACTTTCAAAACTCTGAAGGTCAAGAAAATTATATGTATACTTTACCTGGTTCATTTAAAAAAAATCAAGCTTCAACTTTCTTCCTTTGGCTTTGATACTTTGGGTCTAATTTGATGAAATGTCCACAGGAGGGTGCAATTAAAATCCTAGCTGGGGATGATGGGTATTCTTCAGCAGAAGT
Organism: Murina feae; assembly: GCA_004026665.1. Taxonomy (NCBI): domain Eukaryota; kingdom Metazoa; phylum Chordata; class Mammalia; order Chiroptera; family Vespertilionidae; genus Murina; species Murina feae. Next base: position 7,158 of record PVJC01004905.1, read on the forward strand.
GGGAGTTCTACAGACACAGAAGGAACTCTTTCCCTCTTCTAGAAATTTCTGGGCTCCAGGCTGAGAGCTACAAATAGCCTCAGCCAATGTGTGGGGTGAGCCTTGAATTAGGGCAGCAGTCCCCGAAAGGGGTCAGTATTTGGCAAAAGGTTAACATGAACAGAAATTGTCCCCCTCACACTTTCACCTCTTGTCTTGACATTATTTTCCCCTCCTGCTCTGTCCACCCAGCTTATGCTCTTTTGCTGGTCTCTGACTGGCCCCTGATTCTGGCATCCCATCCACAATAAATTTGCCTAGGGATTATTTTCTACCATGGACTTTTCTAGACTTAATGCTCCTTCTTCATCAGAATATCTCTTTCCTGGTCCATCCTCTTCAGGGCCTGCATTCTACTTTGAGGATGATAGCCTTTTTTAAAATCTAATATAGAAATCTAGCTTAAAGTGTGTGATAAGAGGGTTAATGTATCAAACAGGGAAATATTTGCTCTGGAAACCCTAATGCCTCAATTTTAAGGAAAGATACTCAAATAGGGGTGTTTCTGGACATGATACACAGAGTGGATGTTCATTCTACCCAAATCAAAGATCAAGTTGCTCTGGTTGTGGAAGACTTCTACAGACCAAAGTAAAAAGCAACCTGCACATGGTAGATTTGTTATAAGTACACCCAAGGCATAGGGCAGGGGCACCTTCACCATGTTGAATTTAAAATTCCTTGGGGTAATTTGGAAAGCAGTCAAAGTTTATGGGGATTCATTTTCTAAATGAGGTAAATTTGTATATATTCTTGTATGTCAATAAAGTTATTTTAAAGAGTGTAAAGATTTATGTATATTACAAAAAACAATAACAGGTTTTTGAAGAGTCTAAAGGCAAGAGATGCACTGGCATGGAAAGGAGGTCAGAGAAGGGGAGACGTGGTAAGGAAGCTGAACTTCCAACTGAGTTTCCTTTCCCTGCAGTGGCATGTGGAATGCAATGGCAGCATCCCCTTATAGATGCTTAGAGGTAGCTCTGGAGGGACTTGGAAGCCTAGCCAAGTAGTGTCATCTTCTAACTCCCTCAATTCTTCCCTTGCCTTGTCTCAAGTGTACATTTGGCTTCTCACCCATGGAAATAACCAGAACACTCTCAGCTGGATTTCCATTCGAACATTGGTCAGAGAAGTAACTTCTCAGTTCTTAACTACCACGGGTATCTTTAGCTATTATCCTCAACAGGACAATCATTTGCCCTTATTTGGAGGAGGCGCAGGAACAAGGATAAGGATGGGTAGAGGAAACACAACTGGTAATGATCTCTTAACCCTATGGGGCACAAGTAAGTCTACAGCAGCACTTCTCACCTTTCATGTGTACAGCAATCACTTGGAGATCTAATTAAAATGAAAATTCTGATTCAATAGATCTGTAATGGGGGGTCCAAGAACTTGTATTCCTACTAAGTTCCCAGATGACACCAATGCTATTGGTCCTCAAACCACACTTTGAGTAAGTAGAGTCCAGAACAGAGAGCATGTGATTACCAAAGAAAATGGCTCTCCCTGACAAGCTCTTACCCACATTTGTACCTTCTTCCCTTACATAGAAGATTCTGTACGAGACACATTTGACTTATTCTGACTCAAGGATGTCCCTAAACTAGTCCCAACAATGCTGTTTTCATTTCAGCCATGTCTGTAGGTGGCATGATTAGCTATCTGATGAGACCATCTATTTAGAATTGCTTTTTGTAGGAATTTGAAGTGAAGAGTGGAAGACAGGCTAAGAGGAGAGGTAGCTCATGAGCCAGGATGACAGTATCTTGGCTTCTTGCCACACCTCAAAGTGTACCTTTTAGACACAACCTGCCCAAGAGAGTTGAGGTTGGCAAGTAGTTTCAACTGCCTTTTCACTTTGTCTCTCTGGGTCAAGGCATGACAGAAGGAGACAAGTAGCATCTGCTCCTCAGCTGTCTGACTTTCCTTAAACAGAGTTAGAAACAGGAAATATAACACAACCTGAATTCTGTCTGCTTCCCCATGAGCCCCCAAAATTGACTCCATTTTCAACGCTGATGTCAGGTACTCATTCTGAGGAAGAGAGGAGGGAAGGGAAGTAATATCACTTTTTAAACATATATAAGCTGAAGACTGCTACAGGGAAGTCATTAAGAGCTTACCCACTGTCATTTGAGGACTGTCACATAACAATGTATTACCCAAAATTTTGTCCCCCATCAGTTTGCCATTAGTCTAAAATTCCACTAATTATTTTATTTGTGTTGCTGCACTGAAGGCCTGTGCTAAAATGGAAGCATGCTATCTGGAAGGGAATGAGTTAAATCCTTATTAGCCATTAATATTTCCAGAAAAATTCTTACATCAGATTACCACCATTACCTTGCAGGATCCTCAGAGGAGGCTTTCCAAGACAGGTGAGTGACCCAGAATAAAGCATCTTCCCAAGGAAGTGAGGCACCAAATGGATAAGATGCATCCAGAGGGCATTGGAAGACTCTTGAAAATAAGGAAGAGTCCCTCAAATACACACCTATTTTGCAACATTTGACTTTCATGGATAAATTCTGGTAGTTTATTGACTAAAAGTTTAGTTGCCTTTGACTCTTCAAGTCACACCCTTCAGATGTTAGTGGGTCTGTTGCCTCTAATGTGCATGGTTATTAGCTACAATAGAATCTAGCCTCTGGATTCCCCACAATTACTGTGGAATATTTTCAGAAGTAAAATCAATTTGTGATGGAGGTGGTGAGGGTTTTTTAACTTTTAAAAAATGTTGCAATAAAAAATAGTCTTCTTTTAATTATCCATGATTGGCTGTTATACCTTGTCAGTTACTCATTGCAACCAGGGATCTCATCCTTTCAGCTGTCCAAAGAGGAATCAGGCTCCCAGCAATAGACGAGATAGAAATGGATCAGAGCCCAGCCCACAGAGGAGTAAATTGAGTAGATGTGGGTATGGGTCTCTGTATGGTTGAAAAACTTCATAAATTTAAGGTAGAAAGAACGTTGACAGCTAGTCAGCCATAACCTGTAACAGATTCTCAAATATTCTTATATTTCATTGCTATTTCCAAAGCTAATTTTTGTTCGTTTAAAACAGTGTTTCTTGAATTGGACCACTTACATCTGAATCACTAAAGATGCTTATCAAACAATGAATTCCTAAGTCACACTCCATATGTATTATATCAGAAAAATGAGGATAGGCCTTTTAACAAGCTATATGGGTAATTCTAATGCACACTCAATTTGGAATCACTGGTTTAATAAACCTTGGTACTACAAATAGAGATATATGGATTCAGAATGATTATTTGTTGAGGACCCACTAAGCTTCAGACATTGTACCAGGACCTTTCACATATGTTACTTCTGTAAATAAGTGAGATGCTGTTGGCCTGTGCAAGCATTAGTGAGTTTGGCTCTCTTCAGATTGGAAATTCGAGACTTGAAAGAAATAAGAGACCAGTCTCAAGTCATAGTCTCTGAAGTAAAGTAAAAATGCCCTTTGAGATGATAATTAAAAACAAGGAAATTATTTTTTATTTTGACAATAATTCTTCCCTTCTTTGCTTGTTAGCTAATGATTGGTCCTTAGCCATGCTATAAACTAGATGTCATGGCAAATGCCAACCCATTTGTTCAAATAGATGTATTACAATCAGTTTATAAAGCATTCAGTAATTCAATCAGTTTCTATAGCATTCCTTGTGCCATACTTGCTAACAACAAATTTAAAATCAGGAGTGAAATAATAGCAATAGCATTGAGCCCATAAAATGTGAAAGACACTGCACTAAGCACTTTACATGCCTTATTTCATGGAATCATCACAACATTTATAGAAAAGAATCAGAGGTAGCTCAAAATATAAGTAACTAGCTCAAGGTCACACAGCTGGCTAATTAGTGAAGCCAAGATTTTACTTGAGATCTTTCTGCCTATAGAGCTTGGACTCAGTTTCAACTGGGGTTGAAATAGCAAATGATTATAGGTAAAACACATAAATGTGGAAATTGGTCCAGGTATAGAGTGGTAGGGCCTGTGGCAATCTGGAGAGTCCATATCCATACCTAAACACATTCAACTTCATTTTTTAAAACCACATTGTAGATGTGGTACAATGACACATCTACAACAAGACTTGGGTGGTGGTAGATGGCAGGTGCAAATTTCTGATCTCTAACCTACACTATCTACCTCCTTCTAGCAGCTAAGTTACTGGCTAAGGGAAGCTCAATTAACTGGTAGTTATAATTACTGGGAACCATAGAGTAAACAGAAAATCTCTTCTTAGTCAAAACCCTATTTTGACTTTCTCCTCTTAGTGTATCATCAAGGTACCTCAATATTGCAGAACCTTCTCTCCTTTGTGCACATACTTATAGCCCTACTTATATACACTGTATATCCAGTGGCCTTTCATGGTTCAATGGAAGCTCTATTTTAACTAACCTTCCCCTAGGCAATGCTGAGGCCTGCAGCAAGGTCAGAAAACTGGCACAGGGTTATTAGCTGGCACAGGGTTATTAGCAAGTGCTCAGCAGGTCAGAAACAGCAAATGAAATAGCAAATGATTATAGGAGTTAGGTAAATAACATAAATGTGGAAATTGGTCCAAGTATAGATGGGTAGGGCCTGTGGCAATCTGGAGAGTCCAGAATTCAAGGGAATGATATAGGGGAATAGGAGCTTCCCATACATCCCCAGGAAAGAGGCTCACCAAATTTAGACTGGGATCCAAAACAGAGTTCTCTGAAGTTGTAAATTGACCTAAGCCAATTTGGTCATTCAAAATCATTAGGTTATGTTTTGTTGGATATCAGTAGCTTGCCGTGGTTAGAATGAGGGCTATAGATTTTTTCCCCATAACCTCACCACCAGGTATTAAAGTAAGCCTCAAACAAAATTCTGTTTCTCATTAAAATAATGGCAAAGAGGCATAAAAGTAATTGGGCAGCCTGTTCTGTGGACTCAGTCAAGTCCAGCTCCTTATCCTTTTAGGTGCTCCAACAGCACTTTGCATGAAGGTACATTTGAGGTAGACAAAACAATATTCTAGTGTCAGGATGCAGCTAACTAAGAATCCTTATTAGTGGCTGCCCACAGGGTGATTTATAAATTAACCCTAAAGTATAATTTCTAAGGGATAACACTATAGATCTTATTAGATCCTTACATCTTCTTTCTGCTAGTTTGGAAACTCCTCTACCATATTTCTAGCCAAGCTACATATGTTGAACACTACTGATTTCACCAATGAAAAAATTGAATGTGAATTAACAAAAACCCTGGTGTTCATTAGAGATGAAGATACCTGAAGTGCTGGTAGAACCACTTCTTGACTAGATTTTCTAATTGCTAGATAACCACTCCTGCACTATGTATTTCCCAACAAGGGTAAATGACCACCCCAATGTTACAGATTAGGACTAAATAACCCACATATATGACACAATTTATGTTGAGGTCTAATAAAGTGAGTAAGAAAAATATAAAATTTGAGATACCATGTTTCTTATGGCCTTGGGAAGCAGTAAAAGTGGGATTAAGCATCTATGGAATAAGTACACTTGAGGTAGACAAAACAGTATTCTGAGCAGGAATAAGGAGATCTGAGATCTAGTCTCAACTCTGCCACCACTGCCTATATGACCTTGAACAAGTCACTCTGTTCTCTAGTTCTAGTTTTTATGGGGAGGTTCTCCTGGATAATCTCTGAGGAAACTGCCATTTTAGACATATAATCACTAACTTTTCAATTCCTACTATCTGCTCTTTTATTTATTTTTTAAAATATATTTTATTTATTTTTTACAGAGAGGAAGGGGGTGGGATAGAGAGTTAGAAACATCAATGAGAGAGAAACATCGATCAGCTGCCTCCTGCACCCCCCCCCCCTACTGGGGATATGCCCTTAACCAAGGTACATGCCCTTGACCAGAATTGAACCTGGGACCCTTCAGTCCACAGGCCAAGGCTCTATCCACTGAGCCAAACCAGTTAGGGCTATCTCCTCTTTTAGTAACAGTTTCACTTTATTTCTTACTAGGGAAGACTCATCCAAAACAAAGCCTCTCAAATTCTTTTTCTACATCTAAAAAGTTCTCTTCATATCCATCTATTTTCTTTATAAGATATAAAATATTGAATCCTTGAAACCAGTGGAAAATAATTCTAGCCAATTGTAGCTTCTCCTTGTCCACAAATCAGCTCTTCCACTTACTCTTACTAGGTGTGAAAACTTAGGGCAAGTTATTTAACTTCACTGTGACTCAAATTTCCTAATTATAAGGAGGGGATAATAATAGTCCTTACCTCATAGGGTTGTTGAGAGTTTTAATGAGATAATTCACAAATCCACATAAAATACTTAGAATGGTGCCTGGCACATATTGAATATTATTATTATCAACATAATCATTAGCTTAAAATCCTTGGAGCTTTTTGTCCTAAAAACAGAAACCTAGTTTCAGTTGAAAAGTAAAATCTCTTCTCACTTTAGGGACTAGACTTCCATCTTGAACAGCTGCCCTCTGAGCCTTTCTACAGTATCAAACTCCTTACCAAGCCCAAGATTATTTTTTTTCTGCTAAGAAAGCCATCACAGCACTCCTTCAAATCACCCAGAAACCGCCCTGACCTCCTACATCTCTCATACATCCAAATTTGCTCACCCAGTTTGCTTCTTGTGAATGAAAGCTACTCAGATACTCTATGGTCAAAGAATGCAGAGATGCATTTTTCTGCATAATCTAAGGATACAGATTCAAGGGAAGACCTAAAGTCTTCTTTACCAAATAACTATCTTCATCTCTAATTCCATCTACTTTTAATCACAATATGAGTCATTGTTTCTGCTCTCTTGTGACAATCCAATATCTAAACAGTACACAGTAGTCTCCCTGATTTCCAAAAAGCCCAGGAGGCACCCACATCCATTTTGAAAAAAAGCAGTTAGGTCATCCACCCAGAGGAATGACTCTGTAGCCAAGGCCCTAGAGTTTCTCTTAGAAATGGGGCTGCCACTGAGGGACACAAGGAAAAGCAGCAAGGAACTACTCAAAGCCTCCCTAGGGGATTCCCCTTAATTCCCTTGGGTGCTACAGGGCCATTAGTGAGTGAGATTTATCCATGGGCCTCATAGTTAAGACCCCAAGGAATGGAGAAGAGAGACACTCCATACTACCAATTCTCTAAAGCAGGCATTGCCCTGGCATATACACATTGCATATATCTTTCTTGGTCCTACCCACTTCCTGGTGACACTTAGTATGTAATAATTATTGTAGTGTCTTTCCATCCAGATGACAACAATTCAACAGAGACCTACTTCTGGCGCATCTTTGAGTCTAGCCAACCCTTTGACTAAATATCACAGCTTCTATCCAGAGTTTAGTTCAGCCTTGGCTACTGTGGCTCAGTTGGTTGAAGCATCATCCCATGCACCAAAAGGTGGTGGACTCAATTCCTGATCAGTGCAGATAGCTGGGTTGTGGGTTCAGTCCCCGGTGAGGGTGAATGCAGGAGGCTGCTGATGTTTCTTTCTCTCCCTTCCTCTTTCTAAATACATACATATATATATATATATATGTTTTTGCCTTGGCCGGTATCTCAGATTTGATTCCCAGTCAAGCGCACATACCTGGGTTGCAGATTCAATCCCCAACCCACTCAGATGTGTGAGGGAGGCAATGAATGGATGTCTCTTTCACATCGATGTTTCTCTTTCTGTCTCTCTCCCTCTGTCCCTCCCTCCCTCCCTTCCACTCTCCCTATAAAAAAACAATGGAAAAAATATACTTGGGTGAGAATTGACAAAACAACAAAAAATCTAAAGCTATTTTTTTGTGTTGTTGGTTTTTAAGAGTTCAGTCCACTTTGTGCAAGAGTTACTAAGGGTGCCCTTTGACTTTCTGGTACCAACTCTCACTGTTCCAAGTTCTTCTTTCTACTGTCTGTAGGATAGAACACAAGGAGAAGAAAACAGTGAGGAAAGTTGAACTTTTCCCTGCATAAAGAAATGTAGAGCTTTCCAGCTCTATATACATGTACTCATGACCCTTGGGTTTTGCATCTAACTCTCTGAAGCAAGGATTGCTGTTTGACCCTTGCTTAGAAGAAGCCTCTTTCTCCTACATAGTCTGGAAGCAACCAGAGGGCATAGAATTGCTTCACATTGGACTGCCTGCATTTGAATATTGGTTATTTATCTTACGGTTTATGTGGCAAATTATTTAACTTCTTTAACCTTCAGTTTTCTCATCTGTGAAATGAAGGTGAACAGAATAGTAAGTATCCTATAACCTTCTTGTTGAGATTAAATGAGATTATCTATGTAAAATATTTACTCTGAATCCTAGTGTATAATAAATGTTCAATAAATTATAGATATTATTTTTAAATGTATTTTATTGATTTTTTTACAGAGAGTAAGGGAGAGGGATAGAGAGTTAGAAACATCAATGAAAGAGAAACATTGATCAGCTGCCTCCTGCTCAACCCTTACTGGGAAAGTGCCCTTGACTGGAATCAAACTTGGAACCCTTGAGTCCACAGGCCGACACTCTATCCACTGAGCCAAACTGGTTAGGGCTGTAGATATTATTAATAGAGTACTGGGGTTATTGGTCAGTGGAGGAGAAGAAGAGAACTAGTCAAAACCAAACCACAAAAAATTATTTCCATCTCTGACTATCCCTAAAGCCTTCCAAACTAATTTGTACTGTCTGTGAATCTAGCTGGAACAGGTTTAGATGGGGCCACTACTGAATATAGTCATAATGCTGCTTCAGGCATGAATGATTTGCTTTGGGGCAAAGCAAAGGAGAAAGAACTGACTTGATGTCCTCCAATGCCAGGGTATACACAGTAGTTAGTAGGTTTAATCATGACATCATTGTCTAGAAGAACATGATCCCTTCTGACCTTTTATCTGAACTAGATACATTTGGGATAAAGCAGCATGAATAGTAATATAAGAATCTTGGCACTTTCCTTGGCTTGAAGGAAAGAACAACCTTTCTTCAAATGCAAAGTCTATTTTAATGTGGTTGAAAGTGGGAGAGTGGAAAAGTATATCCTGGAATCTTCACTTAGACGTGGGAAAATGTGGTGCCAGTTGAGCTCTCCCAGCCGTGATTTTTCTGAGTTATTTTAATTAAGGTTGATTTGTGGATAGAAGTTTAGAGCATATCAGTTTGAGTGGATGAATTTTCTTCTTCTGATGTTGTTGCCTAAGTCAGACCATAAATAGCAAAGGAAAAAGATACGGAAAAGGTTAAAAGAGAAATTTTGCTAATGTGATTTTCTAGCATTTCAGTCTCCATTTCTCTCCAGAGCAAAGGTTAACCAGCTGATTTCACAAGCACAGACTCACGAGAAAGGATCCTGCTGAGAACTACCAGGCAATGCAGTCTTTTTTCTACCTTCTCTTTTTTGTATGCTGGAGCTGATTTACCGGCATGCTATCTTTTTAAAAATATATATATTTATTTTTTTCAGAGAGGAAAGGAGAGGGAGAGAGAGATAAAAACATCAATGATGAAAGAGAATCAAGCCCATAACCCAGGCATGTGCCCTTGACTGGAATCAAACCTGGGACCCTTCAGTCCTCAGGCCGATACTCTATTCACTGAGCCAAACCAGCTAGGGCCCGGCATGGTATCTTCAGTAGACCCAAACCTAGGTGATGACCAAAAGAAAATTTTCCCTTCATATTCTAGAGTGCCCTTATTACACCTACATTACTTCTTCTCCTTTCCTACCCAAGGCCACTGCTATGTTGTCTCATGAGATCATTGATTTTTTTTTTTCCCTCTCGGGTGAGGAAAAAGTAACAGAGAGACTAAGTGACTTGCTCAAGGTCTCACAGCTATTAAATGGATGAGCTGAGATTATAACATAGGTATTCCAAGTCTTGGCACTTATGTAGGATATTTTCCCACAGGACAGCCCCATCTTTTTTTTTTTAACAGGAGGCTGAGAGGAAGAATAAATACACAGCAAATGAATTATCAATGCAGTAAAGCATGAGTTTCAGGAGCCATGGTTAATGGTACCTTCCAATTAGTGCCCCTAGTGTTAACCTGTCATTTGATCACCCTCTGATTTATCGTCAGGAGTGAGCAAAACAAAATCTTGAAATCTTAGTATAGATCACACTGTTGGAGAAAGATCAAGTAGTTCTAGTCCAACTACCTCATTCTGTGGATGAGGAAAGTGAGGCCAAGAAAGAAGAGATTTGCCAAAGGCGATGCAGCTCCCTAGTGGCTGAAGCAAGATGAGAATCTAAACAGCCAGATTCCCAGAAGCAGGATATTTTCCACCATGTTTTGCAATCATACCAGCACCCTGTTGTATTGAAGCAGCACCACAGGTTTTATTGAATTACCATTGCTGATACCTTCTTTTCCTGAATTGTTTCATGTATAAAAGTTATACTCATATTATGTACCCCAAATAGATTTTTAAATATAGGACATTTTTAATAATTTAGAAATTAAAATGTAAAATTATCCATGCTGGTTGCAAAAAAAAAAACCCTTCAAAATATAGATAATAAAAATCATCCAAGTGAAGTGGAAAAATCACCCAAAATTGGATTTTACCATATGCAAGGATTTGTATCCTGCCCTTTTAACTTTATATTATATAGGAAACAGTTTTCCAGACCCCTTAAATGTTCTTTGAAATTTTGATTTTTTAAATGTCTATAAGTTATTATATCATATAGTGTCATTTTATGACACATACTAGAGGCCCGGTGCACAACATTCGTGCACTGGGGGTGAGGGAGATCCCTCAGCCTTGCCTGTGCCCTCTGGCAGTCTGCGCCCTGCTTCTGGCTTAGCAGCACTCCCATTGTGGGACACACTAACCACCAGGGGGCAGCTCCTGTGTTAAGCATCTGCCCCCTAGTGGTTAGTGAGTGTCATAGTGACACTCTGCTGTTCGGTTGATTTGCATTTTAGCCTTTTATTATAAGGATAGGCCATAATTTTTATAGTCATTACCCAATTTTGTGCATTTTAAGTGGATTTCCAAGTCACTGAGGTTTACAATGATGCCTTGACCTCCTGGAATGATCATTATTCCTTCACCAGATAGGGCAACCAAAGTGAGAACTTGACCTTCCATCCTCTTTAAGGTACATGTTATATATAACTCAATACAGGCAATATAGCAATGGTGGTTATGCTCAAAGCCAGACTCTCTGGACTCTCATGTCTTTCTTGTAGCATATCCACAGGGGAGGAACTTAACCCCTCCAAGCCTCAGTTATTCTGTCTGACAAGTAGGGTAAATAGTAGTACCACATCATAGGGTTGTGATAAAATTTAAATGATAAAATATGTGGAAAGTGCTTGTATATTAGATGCCATTATTAATATAACATCTATCAAAGGAATAAAGCACAAGACTTGGAGTCAGAATACCTGGGTTCTTATTCCATCTCTGAAATTATCTAGCCCTATGACCTTTGAATTAGTTTACTTGTCTAGGTCTCCATTTCTGCAACTATAAAATGGGAATAATAATGCCTGATCTGTGTATCTTACAGAGATTTTATGAAGATCAAATGAGAGAATGAATGTAAAAGTGCTCTGAAAACTATGTAGGAAAGTATGATTGTGAAGTATTTAAAGTTAGATATAATATTATTGTCATAAGCAGGACTGGAGATACAGAAGGTGTAAGAGACTATAGGCTGAATGTACTGAGCTTAGAAAAAATGTTTCTAAGATTAAAACCATGGTATTGGAAATATAGACTTATAGACAGAAGAGACCTTAGAGATCAAATCATCCAGCCCAACATCAATTTTTTAAACTATATTTGTATTGATTTTGGAGAGGAAGGGAGAGGGAAAGAGAGATAGAAACATTAATGTTGAAAATCATTGATGAGCTGCACGCCCCCCACTAAGAATTGAGGCCCGCAACCCTAGCATGTGCCCTGACTGGGAATTGAATTGGGGACCTTTCTCACATCTCAATGTTATGAGAACAGAGATTCAGAGAGGAGACAGCTTGAGGTCACAGGTCCAGTCACAGAAATGGCACTAAAACTCAGGTCTCCAGATGTCTTGAGCAGAGTCCTAAGGCAATCACTGCAGCTCTTTATTTATTGACCTTTGTCTAAAAAGGGGGTAAGAAAGAAATCCAGTTATTCATGGAATCCATGTAGGTAGGAACTGATTAGTTGGGATTCTTTGCAAGGACATCCCACATATTGCATCTCTACTATATTTTTAAATGCTAACTTCATTCCAGGTAAGGGAGAGTAATGATTCAGGAAGGTGAGGGGAGTCTTAGGTGGGGTGAGTACCCTCAGACTTGGCCAGATTCTCAAGGGACTTCTGTTGTCCCCACAATGACCACTGCAGCAGATGTCCTATTTTATTGTTAATATCTTTGCTGTCAGTCCTTCATTGTGTGTTTTGGGAAAACTTGGTAAAGCAGATGAAATTGGCAGTTGCTTGAAAATACAATTGCCAATTGTCTGAATGAAGTAAATTGATTACAGCCAGAGGACTATTCATTTTACCCTGGCATGCATACAGTCTACATCAAGCAGGAGCTACATCGCTGATGGCAGCTCAGATACTGCTGCATCCTCTGAATTATATCCCTCCAGGTACTCAGTAAATATATGTGTTAGATACTTTCATCTTTATGCTATTTTAGCTGAGATGAGAGAACATAAATATTTCCATCGGACAAACTTTTCAAGTTCAACAGCAAAGAAGGTTATTTAAAAGAAACAAGAAAGGAGTTTTTCAATAGCAGGCTCCAAAGGTGACTAAAAATGCCATGCAACAAGGCAGCCCATTAAGAAATGTAGTGTGAAGTGTGTTAATATGATAAACCCAAATGAGGTCTCACTATTCTTAGCTCAGAAATTTTGGCTGCCTTCCCCAGCTGCTACTGTGGCCCAGACAGGGTCCATCAAGGTTCACCCCTACCCCAATCCTGATGTGCTCCCCTCCTTCTCTTCAGCTGAAGGAAACACTATTGCCAGAGGTAGCTTACCCTCTCCTTGTCCTCTGAAAAGCTCCTACAGAGAGGGCCTCCCTACCTTGGCCAGCAAACACAGAGGGGAGGGAGGAGAAAGCAGTCAGAAAGCTCTTGATCATGCTGCAGAGATCACTGGCTGCTGTGCCTAAAATGTTCACCAGGTGAGGCCAGCCAAAATCAGGCCTTTCGTGTCTGAAGTGGCTATAGTCCGAAATCAGCAAGATAGATGGAACGGTGAAATGACCTTGTTCACCAAACCTTATTATGCTAGAACAAGGGCCTCCCCCTGGAAGTTGGAAGGAACAAATGTCAGGCAAGTCAAAGGCAGGCCTACTTTACACAGTGGGAAGTAAACAGATGGAACCCCTTAGCCCAGAGCTGGTGCCAGACGAAAATACAAATACTGTCAGAGAAGATTCAATACATTTATGCTGCTTGGGGACATTTTTAATCTCTGAGCTCAAAAGCAGTGAGGACAACCAGATCCTCTGACAGCCAGTGAATGAGTCCTGAAAACATGACCTCAGACATGTAATTTTGTGTTCCAATTAAGCTATAAAAAAGTGGTGATATTTAGGGTTGGTTGGCTCAACCTGAGTTGCTAAATATCTCTGATTTGTTCAGAGTTAATTCTTCCATGCATATAAGGGAGGCAATATGTTGTAGAAGAAAAAAACTTGCCCTCACCCTGCCACTACTAACCAGCTACGTGACTAGCTACCCCTCTCTATGCCTCACCGCTTTCCATTTATAAAATAAGGGTATTAGACTATGTGACCCCCAAACGCCCTTTCCAGTTTCAAATTTTTAAGTCAGATTATATCACAAGGTTCTCTTGGAGAGTTTCTTGGGGTCCTCTGCACCTTTCCTTGATCTCCCTTGCTCAGGAGCTTGGGGTTCTCAGTATGCTCAGAAGATGCCCCAGACTTCACTAAGGTATCTCAGTCAATACAGGCTTCGGCAGCAGAGACCTGAGCTGTGGAAAGTATACTTTATGGTCTATTCCCCCACTCCCTAAATCCTTAACTGCTTTGTAAGGAGACAAACTGGTTCTATACCAGGGTTTTGTTTTGTCCAGTGCAATAGGCATGTTTGGGCTCCAAATATTAAAGGCAGTGTTGTGCGGACTTTAGAGCTAGAGCTGACCTGGGTTAAAATACTGATTCTGCAACTTCTAGATATGTGACCTTCAGCAAGTGACCTAAACACTCAGTGCTTCAGTTTCCTCATCTATTAAAAAACAGTACAATTCTGCCTCCCTTCTAGAGTGATTATCAATGTTAAATGAGAGAATTCATATCAAATACTCTGTACAATGCTGGGCACATTTTAAAACATACCAAGAGTGGGTGTATTTCCCCACTGTCTACTTTTTGCTCAACATCCTTTTAGCTAAACATCTAAAATCAAAGCCAGTAAATCAATAAATCAGGTTAATAATCAAGAGCATGACTTGTAAGCAGTGGCAAATTGTTCAGCTTCTCAGCGTCCTCACATTTTGGTCTCTATAATAGCATATTGATATTTAACAGGGTCGTTCTGGAAACTGCACAGGCAAATGAGAGGGCTATTCCTGGTGGCATTTGGGTTATCTTCCGAATCACACTACTTAGATGGATGCTACTTTTACCTCCCTGTAGAGCCAGTCCCACAGGACAAAGGGGGAGGATCCAAAACGTGACTCTTTGATATGACTTATCCACTCATTGTGCTGAACAGTATGTAACCTTTTTAGTTTAGGGTGTCAAGTTAAACTGTGAGGTGTGAAAAAGGCCACTAAAGTTGCCACTATTGCCTCCTTTCTTGGGTTCTCACTGAAGCTGAGATGGTATAATCAAAGATTGCAAGAAAGGTTAATAAAGGATAATTATTCCTCAAGCCTTATGTTTTGCTATGTGGGTATGTTTGGAGATTGAGGGGAGGTGGGAAAAGATAGCTTTTCTTTATGTAACTCCAGTTGACCATTGTCAAGAGGGTCATTTTTGACCTGGAAACCCCATGGCTCATCTTATACAAGTTACTTAAAGATAGTTTCTTTTCTTAGCTTTTGTGAGTGAAAAGCCCTCCATCTTTGGGGAAAAGACCCCAATAACTAACTAGGATACATGTATGAATATAAATGTATCTTAATAGTTTATTGAGTCAAGCAAGTAAGGAAGTAAAGAGATACAAACCATCCCAAAAATATGTACCAGGTCCACTGTGAGGGAGGGTGTGAGAGATGGTGACCTGCACTGACTGATGGCACTTTACTGGGAGTATGCATGGATGAAGGCCAGTGGAAAATCCACATCAGAGTAAAGTAAGCAAGACAAATATTATTACTATACTCACTTGAGAGTTAACAAAACTGAGGCTCAGAGACCTTACGTGCTGTTCCCAGTAAGTGGCAAGGGTAGGACCTAACTCTGTTTCCTAATCTTGTGCTCTTTCCAATAACCATGCTGTCTCCATTTAACTAGCATTGTAAAGGAGTGAGTGACTTCATATAAGCTAATTTTCCAGATAATTGAAGCACACATTTTTCAGCAGTGCAAGTGCTATTTTTATTTTAACCATTTTTGAAGAAAAACTTTCTACAATGCATCCCACACCTCCACGCCTTATTATGCAAAGGATACAGATTACTGTGCTTTTAATCTTCTATTTTCATAGTCTTCTATCTCTTCTCTCATTATGAGGCTGACAACGTTCAATACTTCTTAGGTTACCAAAGATGAC
The DNA here is from genome assembly GCA_004026665.1 of Murina feae. NCBI lineage: Eukaryota > Metazoa > Chordata > Mammalia > Chiroptera > Vespertilionidae > Murina > Murina feae. The sequence goes on from PVJC01004905.1 coordinate 22,906, forward strand.
TATTAGAAATGGGGTGCTCTTAGAAGCAGGCATACTGAAATGTGTCAGTTGACAATGAGGGACAGCATGCAGAATTGCCCACAGTAAAGGTCCAGTGATCTGGGGCTACAAAGTACAGGGACAAATAATCTCCTGGGCAGCACAGCCAGCACTGGAACTGGAGTTCCTGATAAATATCTAGATGTGTGAATAGAAAACAGAATTATGTTGATTCTATTGCATTGGTGTACCATGGAAAAGTGGTGATGGAAGAGGTCCATCCCAGCTGAGAAGGATATTTTGTTCACTGATATTTTCTTAATTGTCTGTTTTATATTGATTTTAATAAAAGGCAGATTTTTACACAGTTTATTACTATCTTTAAATTCTCTACACACAATGTTTGCATTGTGGGCACAACACTTATCGTTTGCACCCCGGGCACAACACTCCCATGACTCCTGCCTTGGTGTGCCACTGTTCTATTGTGTTTTAAAAGTCAAGGAGAGAGGTTTTCATTTTAGAAACATTTGCATCTCAAATGGCTCAAGAATTGGTGTGTCTAAAGGAGCAAATCTTCACTGATCTGGAAAACGTGTCCCATATGATTTGTAATGCAAATTACTGTGCTTTTAGCCTGTCACTGCCCTTTTCTTGTCCCAACCACAGTTTCAAAGAAAAGAAATCCATGCAAGCAAACCCTTTACATATTGCCATCCTATTGGTCTGCTTCAAATACTTGGATCTTTTCAAGTTCCAATCAGAATGGGCTCTGTTTTGCCTTTTCCATCTCTGTCTTCTCTGACCCGGCAAAGTTTCCCATCTTTCATCCTGTCACTTAGCTAATGGTGTGTGTCCCTCTTGCATACATTCCAGAGTCACTGGCTTCTTTCGCTAGTGGAGTCGTCAGCGAGATGCTAGGCAGATGGCTCACTGGCTGCTGTGCTTGTCCCCTCACTGCAGCAATCTGTTGTTCTAAATCAAAATGTTAATGAAAAATAAAAGAACGCAGTGCCAATGTCTGTCTGATTTAAATTAATATAGAGTCTTACTTTTTGAGGCAGGCTTTACTGGCACGAGGTTCCCCATACAGGCTATTCATATTGGTTTTGTTCTCTCTCTCTCTTGCTAATTAAAATTAAGCACTTTCATTTATTTGAGTCTCTCTTGGTATCCCCAACCTGTTCTTTTTAATAATAACAAAGGCCTAACAAACAGTTGATTTCAGTATCCCAGTGAATGACACCTCACCTGGCAGAACATAATTTTGAGCAATATTATATGTGATATCTAATTACAAACATGCTTTGATTAGATGTTGTTTTCAATACCGAATGACATGTTTACTAAATGCTTTGAGTGCAGCTCTAAGTTAGACATGTAGTTATTGAGAACTCTTTCGATCCATTTGTCTTAAAACTACTGGCAATATCATTGCTAATTTGCTACTTTATTTACAAGGGTTCTTCACTTTCTATGTACTCATCACAGTATTCATTTCCACTGCAGCAACAGAACTACTCGCTTCTTTGGAGAAAATGCATGTGCCTGCAAGATTATCTATGCAAGAATTTTCAACTTCAATTTAGAGAATAAGGGATCATAATATGTTATCATACCTGGTTGAGGGGAAATCACCTCAATATTTTAATTTGCCAAAAATTCTAGGAACCAAAAGAATGGCAATTTTAAACAACTGCAGAAAACCATACCTTCATTTGTTCTTCCTATAACTCCTTTGGAGATATTGCTGCAAACAGCATTGGAAATAGTAAGAGGTAACAGTGTTGTCTTTGTCCAGGCACCGTTCTAAGTGATTTACATTTATTTACTCTTTCAATCATCAAAACATTCCTATGACTTAGATCTATTTCACAGATGAGGAAGCTGAGGCACAAGAGAGGTTAAGTAACTTGTCCAAGGCTACACAACTAGTAAATGACAGAGCTGGAGATAAACACAGTTAGGCTGACCACAGAGCCTTCAGTTTTAACCACATTACCATGCTATATTATACTGGAAGAGCCACAAATTCCAATCTCCTTGGAAGTAAGCTACTGTATTCTTTCAGATCCGCGGGAGGTTTTCTTTGCTTAAACTTGTGTGCAAGTTATAATTAGGCTTCTACTTCAGTGGGGTCTGCTCCCTGCTAAATGTATTTGCTGTTTGCATGTGTCACTGCCATTAAGACTAAAATTAGTCAGGCAAATCAAGCTGAGGCAGCAGTCACCAACGAGAATAGCCTGGGTTTTCATGTAGGAGGGGTGCTAGTCATTAGATCAATCTTCTCAGCACTGTACACTAGTCCACCCAACAGTCCTGTAAGGAAAGGCCAAAAGCAGTAATGCCTACAAAGCTCCCATCTGCACCAGTTGACCAGGTAGGGACTGTGTTGGAACACACCTCTGGTCAACCACTTCAGGCTCAGTACTTCCCTCTACTGGCAGGCAGAGCCACCACACAAACCAAATACCATTGAAGTCCAACCTTTCTCCTACTGCTCAAAACCCAGTTCAACTGGAAGAGCAAACAAGAGTTCATTCGTTTTAATTAAATATATACATCCCAGGCCTAACGATTTACTGGGGTATCAAACTGTGCAAAAGAACAAGCCCCCAGTGGGAAAGGATTGAGTGGCAACATAGTTGTTTACCTTGCTAAGCCTCGTTTTGCTGGTTGTATTTTTCCAGTCTTGCTAAGGGCTAAATGAAAATAAGAGTTTGGGAAAGGATGTTAGCAGACAGCAGGGTACGTTAAACAGAATTCTGGGCTGGAAGCCAGGAGTCCTGAGTTCCAGCTCCATCTCTGTCTCTAATAAACCATGACCTCCCTGAGTCTCAGGCCCTTTGTAAAATAAAGAGGATAGATTGAATAGGCTATAAGGGCTCTTCCAAAATTAATTATTTTATGATTTTAGTCCTCCACCTTCCCCTCCACACACACTTTTTAAGGAAAAATGATTCTCCCTAGAGAAATGAGGATACTCAGAGGATGATGATTTGACCAAATGAAGCAGGGGTTTGAGCTAGTTTGGGGTGTTTCTGAGCAACCAACTCGACCACTGGAGTCAGAAAATAGATTTCTTTTTGGCCTGATCTCTCCCACTTAATATTACTAGATAATCACTCACCCCTCTGAGTCATCAAATCATAGGCTCATTGAATCTCTGGGACAGAAAGGACCTTAAAGGTCATATTTTCCCATCTCCCTTCAGGGCTGGGCTCCCCATTGTCCAAACACACCCAGTTTAAGCATGGGACCAGTGCCAGCTTTATACATAAGCAGAAGAGGCGCTTTTTACCTGACTATATATCACAGGTGCTTAAATGGGTTTCTCTGACCCTTGCTCCCAAATAGCTCTTCCTCCCTGCTCACTAATGCCCGAGTGCCTTTAACAGAGGGCCCAAAGTTTCATTCTACACTGAATATATATGACACAAATCCCTTTGGAAAAGGTGGCACTGTCTAAATTCATATCATGATGTATGTGATTCACATAGCAGATCCTATCATGAAAGTAGATTTTGATAGGAAAAGAGGGCCCAAAGATAGAATTCTTGAAGAGAGAGAAATGGAATTAGTGATAGGGAAAAATTATATGAAACAGAAATGAAAAGAAAGATGGAGTTATTAAAGTGGTAGCCTAATAGAATGTGTAACAATTTGGAGTCAGATTTTGGTTTGCATCTCAACTCTGCCACTTAACTGCTATATTATCATGTACAAGTCTCTGAATCTCCCTGAATCTCAGTTTTCCAAACTGTAATATGGGGTTAATAAAATCTACTACACCTGGCTATTGCTGAGAATTAAATGAGATAATCTTGCAAGGTATAATTGCAGCATTCTTACATTAAATACACATTCAGCCCTAAATTCACATTGTTGTCATAGATTGATAGCCTTTGATGTAACTCACAGGCATGAATGGTGTTAACAGGCAGGTCTGTAGCAACCAATAATACTTTCAACTGTCTTAACCATCCATGAAGCTAACTGGGAATCTAATTCAAGTACCATCCAGAATATCAATTGTTAAACAACTGATGCCAACCTAAACCTTGGTCAAGACTTACAACCACAAAAATACGTGTTTCACGTTCATAATTTGAGGGAAGCCATGTTTTCAGGCCCACCCAACTTAGCCCAGTTAATAGGGATTCATCCAGTAATAAACATACCGAGCGCATTTCTTGAAAAATATCCTTGATATATATTTCAAACTTACAATGTGTCGAGAAAGTTAACAAATAAAATGTTATGGTTTCAGTATGAGTTATTTTTGAGTTTAAGAGAAGGTACTGAGTACATATGTTTATCAAATATAATTATACTACACTGTTGTCTGTGTCCATGTGTAATACTTTCAACAACAAAGATAAATTTAAAAATAAATAAATAAAATGAGAAAAAATACCAGGGAAAAAGATAATTACAGGAAAGTTGGCAGTTGGCCTCTCCTCATCCTGTTGAATAGCTTTGATGTCTCCATCATTTGACTTTTGACTTGTGCCCTTCCTTCTACACAATTATTGTGAATGCTGTTAGGTTTAAGGTTGTGTATTGTTGTTGTTTTTTCTCTTGGAAGGTAGTGAAGCAGGGAGTCTCCCAGGGGTGAGGATGACAGAGCCCCTAGCGCTAGGACGCTTGCATGCACGACTCCGGAGATCAGGTTCTGTGACACAGGTCTAACTTTATTGCGGAAGTACAGCAGTATTTATAGCAGAGGTGGCCAATCATGGAACATATTCTTAGGGAGCCAATGAGCGTAAAGGTTGGGGTACTGTATACATGGCTGTAGGAGGGGCTCAGGCGGGCATTGCCATCTTCCTGGTTTGCCAGAAAGATCTGAACTGCTGGAGTGTGCTCACAGCATTGCATCAGCCACTGCACCGAGATCAACCTCCTGTGCTCTACCTACAAGGAAGTGCTGGTTTGGAGAGGCTGGTCAATGCCACAATTATTTTCTATCATAGAAACATGATTAACTTTGGGTCTCAGGGCTCCTTTTTTTTCCTTTTCAAAACATGCTCAACGCTACATTTAAAAAAAAATCACTCTTTCAATCTATTTTCAGTCATCTTCTTCCTCTCACTTCCTCAATTATTTTAATCTGAATTGCCTCCATTTTCTCTCCTACAGTCTGCTTTTATTCCCACTGATCTACCATCATCCCTCTTTTAAGTTCATCAGTGATCTCTTTCTTACCAAATCCAGGAGCAGTATTTTATTTGTTCATCCTCCATCTGTTTATGATGGTGCACTGGTCTTATCCACTCTTAAAGTTCCCTCTTTCCTTAGCTTCTGCTAATATTGCATTTTCTGGATTTTCCTCTGATTTTCTACCTATTCCTTTTGTGGCATGAGGAAAGTCACTTCTCCATTTTGAGCTTGTGTTTCTTCATCAATAATATGAAGAGTTTAAACAGGATAATATTCCAAGTCCATGTGTAATACTTTCAACATCTTCTATATCTAACATTCTATAGCTTTGAATGTCAATAAGATATATCTAAGATCCTTTATTTGACTTAAACACATTGCAATTATTTTAATACGAGAGGCCTGGTGCACAAAAATTTGTGCACTCAGTGGGGAGAAAGGGGATCACTCAGCCCAGCCTGTTCCCACTCCCAGTCTGGGACCTCTCAGGGAATGTCCACCTGCTGGCTTAGGCCCACTCCCCGGGGGATCGGGCCTAAAGCTGGCAGTCAGACATCCCTCTGACAGCCCAGGAGCCCTCTGGGGATGTCCACTTGCCACCGGGGTGCAGGCCTAAGCTGCAGTCGGACATCCTTAGCGCTGCTGAGGAGGTGGGAGAGACTCCCACCACCACCACTGTATGGGCAGCCATCAGCCTGGCTTGTGGCTGAGCAAAGCTCCCCCTGTGGGAGCACACTGACCACCAGGTGGCAGCTCCTGCATTGAGCGTCTGCCCCCTGGTGGTCAATGTGTGTCATAGTGACCAGTCATTCCCAGTTGTTTTGCTGTTAGGGTCAATTTGCATACTATCCTTTTATTATATAGGATAGAGGACTGGTACATGGGTGGAGGCAGGCTGATTTGCCCTGAAGGGTGTCCCGGATCAGGGTGGGGGTCCCTGCTGGGGTGCCTGGGTGAGGGGCTGATGGCTGTTTGCAGACAAGCCACAGACCCTTCAGGGTGGGTGTCCCCACTGGGGTGCTTGGCCAGCCTGAGGGAGGGGCTGATGACTGTTTGCAGGCTGGCCAAGGCCTCCAGAGACCCAAGCTCCCAGCGAGGCTGGCTGGAAGCAGGTATCTGGGGTTTATTTATCTTCTATAATTGAAACTTTGTTGCCTTGAGCTGAGGCCACAGCCAGCCAAGGCAGGCTGGAAGCGTGGCTTCCTCCATCACCAGGGCAAGCCACCTGCTTGTTCTAGTTCCGTGGCTGCCAGCCACCATCTTGGCTGGGTTAATTTGCATATAGTTGCTCTGATTGGCTGGTGGGCTTGGCTGGTGGGCATGGCTTAGGTGTAGCAGAGTGATGCCTAATTTGCATATTACTCTTTTGTTAGATTAGATTGAAGGTTTTATAGCTACTTCTGTCTACTTTAGTGTTTTAGTAATTGATATGAACATACAACCTTCATAAAGCTGGGCTTTTACTGAATTATTCATATTTAATCTGTGTTTTTTTTCTATATTTATGTGAGAATATGTATGTTTGAGATGCCTGGAGACCACACTGTGCCTTTCTTAAAAATAAATATAAGGTACATTCTAGAAAAATATCCTGTTGCTTGTGCATAATATTGGTCCTTCAAAAAATATGTATGGGTAAGAAATCATTTACCTTGTTTAATTTAACTTTTATATTTAGAAAATGAGACAATTTTTTAACCCAATTGAAGGCATTATGACCAATCATAATGGCAGAATTCAAGAACATCATCAAAAAGAGCTACAAATACTGACTTCATATATTACACAGAAATAGACTGTAGGGGTATAATGAACCCTCTTAAAGACATTCAAGAGAACATAATATTATAATACAACTAGTGGCCTAGTGCATGAAATTCGTGCTTGGGGTGGGGTCCCTCAGCCTGGCCTGAACCCTCTCTAATCTGGGATCTCTCTCAAATCCAGAACCACTGGCTCCTAAAGTGCTCACCTGCTTGCCTGCCTGATGCCCCTAACTACTCCCCTGCCAGCCTGATGGTCCTCACTGCTGTCCCCTCCTGGCCTGCTATCCCTAACTGCCTAACTGTTCTCCTCTGTTGGCCTGATCCCCCTAACTGCTCTCCCCTCATTGTCTGAATCCTCTAACTGCCTATCTGCTCTCTTCTCTTAGCCTAATCCCCCTACCTGCCTATCTGCACTCCCCTCCTGGCCAAAACCCCCTAACTGCCTATGTGCTCTCCCTTCCTCTTTGCACCTTCAGACCCCAATGCATGAGTGCTGAGAGCTCTCTGCCAAGGCCCTCCCTCCATCCTGACACCCCCCTCTGGGTCAGGTGGTGCCATGAGCCTGCATGTGCTTCTGCAGGGGTGGGGTCTGCACGCACTTCCACAGGGGGACCACTGGGGCTAGTCCTGATGCCCCCCCTAGATTGGGTGGTGCAGCAAGCCTGCACGCTTCCACTGGGGGACTTCCCCCAGCTGGCAGCCTCACATCCTGGTGGTGCAAGTCCACACCTCCATCCCCACCCCCCAGCTCCTGTGCGTGCACACCTTTGACTGGTTGTGACTCGGACACTGTTATGACAAATTATCATATTCCCTCTTTATTATATAGTATTTCTACTGATAATTTTCCTTCACACACACACTTTGGATGCTATATTTGACACCTTCAAGAGAGTTTTCTGAATGAGACCCTAGGGCAAAAGATTGGCAATCCATGCCTTAAAAGCCATCTCTATAAATCCTGAATAAAAATGTTTTCTTGTCCCAATTTAAAAGCAATAGTGAAATGCCTGAATCCAAGAAGCAGACAATGAATACATGTTGGTAATGAAAGGGTTAAAAAGCAACCTTTTGCCTGATAGATGTTGCTCAGTGGTCAAGCATCGACTCATGAAGCAAGAGGTCACTGGTTCAATTCCCAGTCAGGGCACGTGCTTGGGTTGTGGGCTTGATCCCCAATAGGGGGCATGCAGGAAGCAGCTGATCAGTGATTCTCTTATCAATGTTTCTATCTATCCTTGTCACTTCCTCTCTCTCTAAAAATCAATAAAAACATTATTTTTCAAAGAAAAAACAAACTTTGGTGTGTACAAAGTAGAAAATGCCTGTTCCTGCAAAATAAGCCAGTCAAGAGTGATGATAAATGTCCTCAAGCTGCTCCCAATGCAAGCCACATTTAAGAAGCAGCTCAGGTTTTGGTTTTGGTTTTGGTTTTGTTTTATCACCAAAAACAAAAAATATCTGAATCTGTAAGACCTTGCATACAAAGGAGTTCTCTTGATCCATGAAATGTAAATGTGTCAGTGTATCAACAAGTCATGATATATGATAATATCTCCTCCAACAGGAGAAATTCGGTGATTTGCCCAAAGTAGTAAGAGTCACTGACTGGGTCAAGAGGCTCCTAAGTCTGTCAAAAAGTAAAAAACCGCACACAATATGATAACAGCTGGCTGCCACTCTTACTCCGCTCTCTTGCTCTTCTCCTCCTCCCTCCTCCTTCTCTCTTTCACACACATATACCACATGCCACTTTAGTGCTTATCAAAAATCTGCTTGATGGACTGATTTTATTGTATCATATAAAATATTGTTATTAAGAATTGTCAGGGATTGGAACTTTCAAATTAATAGACTTGACTATTCAAGTTACTAGAGAACCACTAAATATGTCATGCAAAGATTGTCAATTTTTAAAAGTTAGAAAAAATAAAATTTACTCATGACTAAAAACATACTGCACATAAAGTTATCTTTCATTGATGATCCAGCACTGTCCTGGAAGGAATTCACGTACTTAAATAAAAGGTGCCACCTATGGAATGACAGGACCATGAAAGTCCTGTCTCTCAAAATAGAAACAACCTAGATTATTTTTAAAGTGAGTAAACATTGCCCAAATCTAATCTAATAAAAGAGTAATATGCAAATTAACCATCACTCTGAGACCACCTAAGCCATGCCCACCAGCCAAGCTACGCCCACCAGCCAATCGGAGTGGTTGTATGCAAATTAACCCAGCCAAGATGGCACCCAGCAGCCATGGAGCTAGAGCAAACAGGAGACTTCCATTGCACCAGAAATGGAAACTGCCTGCCTAGGCCGGCCAGGCCTCTGCTCAAGGCAACAATGTTTCAATTATAGAAGCCATGGAGCTGAAGCAAACAGGAGGCTTCCTTGCCTGACTAGGCCTCCACTCAAGGAAACAAAGTTTCAATTATAGAAGATAAATAAACCCCAGAAACCTGATTCCAGCCAGCCTCACTGGGATGTTGGGTCAATGGGAGCTGTGGGCAACCTGAAAACGGCTCTCAGCCTCTCACCGAGGCTGGCCACACCCCCATGGGGTGAGAGTCCCCACTGTGGGGCTTGGCCAGCCTACAAATAGTCATCAGCCCTTCACCCAGGCTGGCCAGGCATGCCAGCAGGTGGACATCCCCTGAGGGGCCCCAGACTGCAAGAGGGCACAGGCTGGGCTGAGGGAACCCCTCAAGTGCACAAATTTTTGTGCACCAGGCCCCTAGTTATTATATAAAATGCAAAAAGTCTTACCTTGAGATTGCAAACTAACCTGTCTTTCCTTTATTTTCAAATGAGAAATTCCAAAGTTCTGCTCTTAAAAGGAATAATGTGGTATCTCATTTTGAAACTCATAATATTCACTTCTCTAAAAACATCATCTTGTGGGCACTTAAGATATCCTTAGAGGCCACTTTTGTTATGTTGCATTGTCACAATTTCAGGCTTAAATAGGTTCAAGAAAATGTCAGTTTATCTATCAAGAGCTCTAGGTAGTATTGTGCTAGTGACAAATAAGTTGCTGTTATGTGCCAAAAGTTATATTTAGGTTTCTGACACAAATTAATAATTACTTATAACATTTTATGGAAATAAGAAATCATTCCAACAGTCATATCTGAAACAACAACACATTTGTTCAATTAGTTTCAGGAGTTTTTGCAGTGTCAATAGAAGAATGATAGGTAATAATAATATCTGTAATAATAGCGGCTAACATTGACCTTTTATTCTGTGTCAGGCATTTGCTAAATGACTTTACAAGTATTATGTCATTTAAATCCTCACAACAAACCTGTGATGTAGGTACCATGATTAGCCCCACTTTACAAATAAGGAAACTGAAGCCTAGAGAAGTGGACGTTTCTACAGGATCTTTTGCTCAGACAAATGACCTGCATGGGAAAACACATTGAGAATTACATTAATTGTTTCTAATGAAGCATCATTAATACTTAGTGAGCATCTATTATGTGCAAGAAATGGGGCCAAGTACTTTACATAAGTTACTTCATTTAATAATCCTGTCAATCTTCTGAGATTGCTATTTTTAAATACATTTTTAAGATAAAGAGAAGTTCAAAAAAGTTAAGACATTTTCCCAAGGTCATGCTACTAGCAAGGCCAGAGATGGGTGTTAATTTAGATAGGTTCGATCCTAAAGGTCATATTCTTTGCACTATAAAGTAAAATCAAACTGCCAAAAGAGAGAAAATGCATTCTATTTAATAATGAATTCCATATTCTGTTTTTTTTGGAACTAAAACCTTAGGGTGAGAGCTAATCCTAAAGTCAATGCCAACAGTAAATTCCATTTCTCCTGTACACAGAGCTTGTTATCCTATGAAACACAGGGTTAACAGCATTCTGTTACTTTTAGTTTTCAGAGCAGTAAATGGGAACAGCTTGAAGCCATTATCCAGAATTATTTTAGGCCAAATAAAGAAAAAAAATAGACACAAAAAGTAAAATTACCCAAACTTAGCCATATTCAGCAGGACAATTTCCTCTGAGATAACTTTTCCTTGCCTTTAGATCTACCCTTTAGTACAAGAAGCCAGTCCTTCTACTCTCAGTGGCCTGAAAGCTTTGGGAGCCTCTCCAAAATAGAAACATTCCTAGAAGCAGTTCTCATAGGAATCACTTGGAGTGATAGTTAAAAATGCAAATACCCAAGCCCATCCTTGAGATCAGGACCTGTGAATGTGCATTTTAACAAGTGCCCCAGATCACTTGTACATATCATAAAGTTTGAGAATCACAAAGCAATAAAACTCCTCTCTTAGGCCTCACCAATTCCAAATTGGGATGTTCACACATAGATGAGCTAAATTTATTATCACGTTATATAATGAAAGAAAGGCTCTTTTGCGTAATTAATTTTAACAAGCTACCTAACAAACTTTTGAGGTACTTAAGAAGCACTTATTGGCAAACATAGGGTTAAAGTTAGTTCATATCCTTTTACCTATTTATTGTAGCAGGACATAGGATCTGGAACTTGTCCATGCAAAATATCTCAGAAGCCCTGTGTTAGCCTTTGAAGGTTCCTATATAAAGTTCAATGTTTACCTAAGAACATTTTGTAACTCAGACTAATCTTAACCTAAATTTAGCCCTGGATACTGAATTTGAACTATATTTCTCTTCTCACAATAGAAATAAAGACTACAGCAAGAGTAGGTGCCTCTGTAATAAATAGAAATTAGTAAGGGCTTACTGTGTACCAGGCACCTTTACAGACATGAAATACTACTGTATTAAAAGGTTTCATCATGAGATAATTTTGCCTCTGTAATTTCTTTTTGAACATTCATAATGCACATGAACCTATGAAGAGTGCTGTGAAGGTTTTGCAGAAAATAACTCAATTTCTTTCTGTTAGCTTAGAGTTACCAAAACTTATTTGATCATATACCACTTGATTGAGGAAGATCTAATGTACATTTGAGTATGTCCTGCTATGCACCAGTGTTGTCAAAATGCAAAGTCACAGACCTATAGAATCCATTGTGGGGGAGGGGGGTAATAAGGAATCTGCATTCTTAGGTACAATGCTCTTGACTATACCAGAAGAATCAGTGGTTGCTCCAAAAGTGACAACTGAGGGAAATCCTTTAGTTACACTGACAAGGATGAATGAAAATTAAACAACTTCCAAAGAGGAAACTATGAAGTGACTGCATTTTGATGCTTGACATTTCACCATTGACCAGTCAAAAAAACTGGGCTATTTACAAGTGGAAATGCTTGTCCTTAAATAACTGGGGTTCAGAAAATATGCATAGAACAAGCCCAAGTAAAAGTTCCCCAAAATTCTGCTGCTATTTCACGAAATACTAGAACATAGGTTGGTATATTTGCTCTACCACTTGTTAGGCTGTAGGATTTTTACTTCTCTCACTCAGCTTCCTGATCTTTAAGATGAAAATGATTATCCCTGCCTAAAAGAGCCATTGTAAGAACTGAACAAGATAGGACATGTAAATTTTCCGATACAACAAGAAACTTAAAAATGTTAATTTCTGCCCTGGCTATTCTTGCTTAGTTGGTTGGAGCAATGTGCTATACACTGAAGAATGGCAGGTTCGATTCCTGATCAGAGCACATGCCTAGGTTGCAGGTTTGATCCCCAGTTGGGGCATATGTGAGGCAACCGATTGCTATTTCTCTTTCACATCAGTGTTTCCCTCTATATAGTTCTCTGCTTTTCTCTCTCTCAAATCAATAAACATATTCTTGGGAGAGGATTAAACAACAACCTTGCAAGGATCCTATTTACATGATTTTTAAATGTAGTTTCTTAGACCCATAAACACAGAGAACATACTGACAGCTATCAGAATGAATTATGGGTTGGGGACTGGGTGAAAACGGTGAAGGGTTTAAAAAAAAAAAGCCCTGGCCAGTTTTGCTCAGTGGATAGAGCATTGCCTGTGGATGGAAGGATCTCAATTCTGGACAAGGGCACATACCGGGGTTGCAGGCTTCAACTCCAGTAGGGAGTGTGTAGGATGTAATGATTCTCTCCCATCATTCATGTTTCTAGTTCTCTCTCCCTCTCCTTTCCTCTCTGGTCAATAAAAACATATTTTTTAAAAAAAGAAAAGAAACATTCATAGACACAGACAACAGTGTGGTGATTACCAGAGGAAAAAGGGATATAGAGAGACAGAAGAAGGTATAGGAGCATACATGGTGACAGAAGAAGACTTAACTTTGGGTGGTAAATACGCAGTGCAATATAGATGATGTGTTATAGCACTGTACACCTGAAACCTGTATAATTTTATTAACAAATGTCACTCCAATAAATTCTATAACTTTTTTAAATGTTCGATTCTAATAAACCTAAACCTTTGTAGTAAATTCATATTTCACAAAGTAGGCAAAAATATACAATTGGGTAAAGATTGTCTATTCAATAAATGGTGTTTGGAAAATTGAACAGATATATGCAAAATAATGAAGCTAGACTACCTTCTTACATCATAGACATGAATGAATTGAAAATGGATTAAACACTTAAATGTTACACTTGAAACATAAAAATCCTAGAAGAAAATGTACGCAGTAAAATATCAGACATTTCTTATAGCAATATTTTTTCTGATATATTGCCTTGAGCAAGGGGAACAAAAGAAAAAAAATAAACAAATGGGACTACATCAAACTAAAAAATTTTTGCACAGCAAAGGAAACATCAACAAAATGAAAAGACAACCCACTTAATAGGAGAACATATTTGCCAATGGTATATCTGATAAGGAGTTAATATCCAAAATTTATAAAGAACTTATAAAACTCAACACCAAAAAACAATCCAATTAAAAAATGGGCAAAAGACCTGAATAGACATTTCTCCAAAGAGGACATACAGGTGGCCAATAGACATATGAAAAGATGCTCAACATCACTAACCATCAGAGAAACATAAATAAAAACCACAATGAGATATCACCTCAAACCTATCAGAATGGCTATCATCACGAAATCAACAAACAAGTGTTGTGAAGAAGTGGAGAAAAAGGGAACCCTTGTTCTCTGCTGGTGGGGATGCAGATTGGTGCACCCACTGTAGAAAGCAGGATGGAGCTACCTCAAAAAATTGAAAATGGGAATGTATCCGAAGAAATCCAAAACACTAATTTGAAAGAACATATGCACCCCTATGTTCATTGTATCATTATTTGCAATAGCCAATATTTGAAAGCAGCCCAAGTGCCCATCAGTAGATGAGTAGATAAAAAGGCTGTGGTACATTTACACAATAAAATACTGTTCGGCCATAAAAAAGAAGAAAATATTACAAAATAAACTGAGGAATAAAATAGTTCTAGAGGCATGGATACATGGAACAGAATAACAGATCTCAGTGGGGATGGGGTTGGAGGGGACAAGAAGAGATTAGCCAAAGAACTTATATGCATATATGCATAGCCCATGGACACAGACAATAGTGTAAGGAAGGCCTGGGGTGGGGTAGAGGTGGGGGGTGGGTAAAAGGCAGGGGAAATGGAAGACATCTGTAATACTGTCAATAATAATAAAAAGAATTAATAAAGAAGAAAATCTTACCCTTTGCAAGTATGGGTGGACCTGTAGAACATTATGCTAAGTGAAATAAGCCAGTCAGAGAAAACAAGTACCACATGATTTCATTCATATGTAGACTCTAATGAACAAAATGAACTTAAAAACAATATAGAAACAGACTCACAGATAGAGAACAGACTGACAGCTGTTTGAGGGGATGGGGATTGGGGGGCCTGGGTGAAAAAGGTGAAGGGACAAAGCCAAAAAACAAACAAAAAAAAACAATTCATAAACACAGACAATATGGTGATTACCAGAGGGAAAGGGAGGATGGTGGGAGGTAGAAGAAGGTATAGAGGGGAATCCTATATAATAAATAATAAAAGGCTAATAAGCAAATGGACTAAACAGTGGAATGACTGGTCGCTATGATGCACACTGACCACCAGGGAGAAGATGCTCAATGCTGGAGCTGCCCCCTGGTGGTCAGTGTGCTCCCACAGGGGGAGAGCGCCACTCAGCTAGAAACGCTAAGCCAGCTCATGGCTGGCGAGCGCAGTGGTGGTGATGGGAGCCTCTCCCACCTCCGCAGCAGTCAATCCCCTGAGGGCTCCCAGACTGTGAGAGGGTGCAGGCTCCTGAGTGCATGAATTTCGTGCACCAGTCCTCTAGTAAATGATAATGGAAGGAGACTTGATTTGGGTTGGTGAATACATAACACAATATACAGATGATATATTATAGAATTGTATACTTGAAACCTATACAACTTTAATAACCAATGTCATCCCAATAAATTTAAGTAAAAAATAAAATCTTCATTTTTTAAAATGTTAGTTTCTTTCTTCTTTTTTCTCCCTCCCTTCTTCCTCTGGTATAGCACTGTAATGTTAGCATAATTAGTGCAGGTAGGACAAGAAATTTTGCTATTGGTTTTGGAGTAGCTACTCTCTTTCACAGGTAGTTTTCTTTAATGAATTCCCATGTCAGCAATACAAGGTCAAGTGCAAGGTACTGAAGAACCCATTCAATTCAATTCAGTTAACTATGAATCACAATGTGCTGGATAAAAACAGAAATAAAAAAGCAAGTCTTGCCCTCAAGTTGTTCATGGTATAATAGTGAAAATACTTAGCGTGCCTATTGTGGCATAAAATGGGAAATCTTTTACTGGGGGCCAGAGAGAGGAGTGCAGCTGGTCATAGAGGCAAGCCAAACTAATGTAAAACACATTATGGCTGAGTTAAATCAGAAAGTCCAAGGACACCCAATGTCATTTTTATCTACTCAGAAAAAGCCAAGCACTGACCTAACCCAGGGCTGCAGTTCCAGGGCTCAGTTCCAGCAGCCAACACAAATCCAGTCGCAGGCTGCTTTGTGCTTTGTGTCTGGTCCTGTACTACATATAGGACAAAGCCAGTAAAGCAGAGGTGACCCCTGCCCTCCAGGAGAAAAAAGAATGATGAAAGCAAACCTCTAGAGCACATTAAAATAATCAAAACTTAGCACCAAGCAGATAAATACCACATTCACTCACATCATTCTTTTCTCATTCTGATTCATTTTTCTCTATGATGAAAAAGCTTAGATGAGACCAAAAGAGGTGAGTGTCAGGTCTACAGCTAGCCCTACTTCCACAATCATTAAGAAAGTTGTAAATTCTCACCATTATTAATTTTAAATATATTTTTATTGATTTCAGAGAGGAAGGGAAAGGGGAGAGAGATAGAAACATCAATGATGAGAATCATTAATCGGCTGCCTTCTGCACACCCCCTATTGGGGTTGAGAGCCCACACCCAGGCATGTGCCCTTGACAGGAATCAAACCTGGGACCAATCCGCAGGCCAAGGCTCTACCCACTGAGCCAAACCAGCCAGGGCCATTATTAATTTTTTAAAACATTGATTTCACCAGAGTTGCATGAAAATTAGTGGTCAAACTAATTAAAATATGGCTTTCCTAATATTTCTTCTTCCTTTTAGCAATTCTTTTTTTTTAGATTTTTTCTGAAATGTTTATGCTGAACCAGTGATAAACTACATATTCTTTGGTCAGTGGGACAAACCACAGGCAGCTGCTGCAGTACCTATCTCTGCTTGCTCTCTTCCCATATCTAGAGATCTATAGGGACTTTCAGGATTGACAAGGTTGGCACCTCTCAGAGATGGAGGGGTCGGCAGCAGGGGTCAAGTAGATAGCCTAGAGGATGAAGTGCAGACTTACTTGGACAGGGAGCACTTTCCATTTAACCCTATGCCAAGCCCCTCCACACCACTGAGGAGAAGGCATAACATAATTTAAGAAGGCTCTTTGAATAGTGCTGGTGTTGTTTCTAAATAGAAAAACATGTGATAAAGGAAGGGATTATATTACACAAACATTTTTCCTCTGATTTTCTTCAAGAAATGTGTGTAGGAAGAGACTACATTGAAGAGCCATATCTGAATAAATACTTAGACTAAACTACGTAAGTCATCTCAAAGGAAAGCATAAGAGGTTTAAAGCCTCAGCTGCTCAGCCGCTAATCCACTGGATAGCTGTGCTTCATTACTAAAATCAATTCCTCAAATAGCCTTTTTATGCTTATTGTTGAAAGTATTACAGATGTTCCCTCCCTCCCCACTCCTGTTGACCTGCTCTACCCCTCAGATAGCCTTTTAGCACTGACTATCTGATGCTGTTAAAGGGCAAAAGGTGCTGACAGGACCATGGACATTTCTGCAATGCCTCTCCCCCCAGAAAAACAAACAGTGTTCAGATCTGGCAAAGCCAACAATACCACAGCATAGGTCAGCTGCCTACTCCCCCTCATCAGAGACCTCCCTGAGCCAGCAAAGTTAAGGCTTTGAGCTCAGGGCCCTCAGAAGGTCACTAGAGAGGACAATGAGTCTGCAGGATGAGTCAGGAGAATTGAGAAAGCCCAGTCAGTCCCCAGAGCCAGGGCTCTCGCAAGGCAGCCAAGGTAAAAGCTCAGTAAGAACCTGGAACACCCTGATAATGAAGGAGAGGGTAAAGGAAAGAAGCAACAGAAAGACAAAACTACCTGTCCTCAGCACCAGCAAAAGAAGGAAGGCAGGCCAGATTTATCCTTGATATGTCCTTATTCCACTTTACATATCCTCTCTGTTCCCAATACACCCAAGTTATCCATACTGATTCCAGCTAACCAGGCATTTCCTACCACCCTCATGTCTCCTCCTCCCCTTATAGGTCCAACTTCCTCAGAACTTCCCTAATATTCCACCATCGTTTCAAGCAGTGTCTTATTCCCTCAGCATTGCTCTGACTTGTCACTTTCTGATAACTGATCTGAGCCAATGCAGTAATCGTTCTTCATGAATTAGTGCGATCTTCACTAGAGTCACATATTGGCAATTAAGGGCTGTCTATTAGCAACAGAGTACCTTCACTCCAAAGATTATATGTAGTGAAAGGATTTCTAATGAAAGTGGGTGGGGCTCAGACAGAGATCCCACTCACATTTAATTCCAAGTAAAGAAACACCCACCTACCTCTGTTTAAGTGTAAGACAGCCCAGCAGATATCCATTTGGTCTAAAGCTTAAAACCAAATAGAGTACAGAACACCAAGATACCCCAAGGAACTTCATCTGAAATATTTCCAACAAATTACAAACTGCTAATTTGTGATATCATTGCTTAGGGGAGAGAGGAAGAACTGGCCCTATTATCAAACTGTGAGGAAGAATATTTTTAAAGTAACCCATAGTATTATGAAAAATTGCCCATTTAGAAGTTTTTGAAACCTTACATTGTCCCAAAGTTGTAAATTAGACAGTGTAGAACCTGGAAGACCTGTCCATGGCATCAGCTTATGTGCCTGGCATATGTGAGTGAGTTTGGAGGAAGTGGCCTTTGCTGGGAGGAAGCAGGTGATGACTGGCAACAGAGGCCTTTTCTAAGATGACTTAGGATAAGATAAACTCCTGGCATTTAGGTTATCCAGCTTATTAGAGGCTGTAAACTATTAAGAACCCCATTTGACTTGTAATGGGTGGATCTATCTTCCTAGCATACTATGTTGATTTACAGCTCTGTTTTTATTTGTTTTTTTTTTCTCATTTTATTTTTGAATTACAGTTTACATTCAAAATTATTTTGTTTTCATTTCAGTGGTTGAGCAACCATACACTTTACAAAGTGATACCCCTGATATTTCAAGTACCCACCTGGCACCATACATAGTTATTACAATACTAGAGGCCCAGTACACAAAAACTTGTGCACTCAGGGTGTCCCTCAGCCCAGCCTGTGCCCTCTCACAGTCTTGGACCCCTTGGGGGATGTCCACCTACTAGCTTAGGCCCACTCCCAGGGGGGATCAGGCCTAAGCTGGCAGTCAGACATCCCTCTGGCAGCCCAGGAGCCCTTGGGGGATGTCCACTTGCCAGTGGGGAGCAGGCCTAAGCTGCAATCAGACATCCTTAGTGCTGCTGAGGAGGCGGGAGAGTCTCCTACCACCACTGCTGTGCTGGTAGCTGTCAGCCTGGCTTGTGGCTGAGCAGAGCTCCCCCCGTGGGAGCATTGAGCATTTTCTCCCTGGTGGTCAGTGTGTGTAATAGTGACCAGTCATTCCCAGTGGTTCTGCTGTTAGGGTCAATTTGCATATTACCCTTTTATTATATTGGATAGAGGCCTGATGCACAGGTGGGGGCCGGCTGGTTTGCCCTGAAGGGTGTTCCAGATTGGGATGGGGGGTCCCACTGGGTTGCCTGGCCACCCTGGGTGAGAGACTGATGGCTGTTTGCAGGCTGGTCAAGCCCCCCAGTGAAGATCCTCACCCAATGGGGGTGTGGCCAGCCTGGGTGAGGAGTTGAGGGCTGTTTGCAGGCTGGCCACAGCCCCTTCAGGGTGGGGATGGCTCCCACTGAGGTGTCTGGCCAGCCTGAGTGAGGGGCTAATGGCTGTTTGAAGGCTGGTCACACCCCTTTCAGGGTGGGGATCCCTGCTGGGGTGCTTAGCCAGCTTGGGTGAGGGGCTGAGGGCCATTTTCAGACTGGCCACAGCCCCTTCATGGTGGAGGGGGGTCCCACTGGGGTGCCTAGTCAGCCTCGGTGTGGGGCTAATCGCCATTTTCAGGCTGGCCACATTCACGGGCAGGAAGCAGGTATCTGGGATTTATTTAACTTCTATAATTGAAACTGTGTAGCCTTAAGCAGAGCCCAGGTTGGGTTGCCCCTGGCAATCGAGGCTCCCAGCCTTTCCTTGAGCAGAGGCCACACCGGCTAGAAGCAGGTATCTGAGATTTATCTGCTATAATTGAAACTTTGTAGCCTTGAGCGGAGCTCAGGGCCAGCCAGGGAAGACAGGAATCTTGGCTTCCTCCATCAATTAGGGCAACGCAAGCCCCCTGCTCGCACCAGCTCTGTGGCCACAGTCATCTTTTTGATGGAGTGACGGAGTGAGGGTGTGATGGTTAATTTGCATGTTACTCTTTTATTAGATGGGATTATTGACTATATTCCTCAGAATAAAAACATCTAGTACAGAATTCAGAATTCTGAAGTACTAAGAAAGCATCTAGTGATGTTGATTCCAATGAGCATTACTGTCTAATAATGAGACTTCTCCAGACAAACGATGCTGTGATCTCAGATTGCTTGTTGCAAGTGGGCTTACCTGAGCAGTCCTGGCAAATGGACAAATCTTGTGTTTGGGTTTCCTTCTCCTTCCTGTTTATAGCTCAGTCTCCCCAAATTGCTACCATGTTCCTCTTTTTCCTGGCAGCTTAGTGCTACCCATGACTGTACTCAATCCAGACTACTGAGGATGCCTCTACAGTCTCTATAACTTTCTCTCCCTCCTCCCTTCCATCTCAAGTTTCAATTCTGAGTTTCTCTTCTGAGGGCCCTATTGCTTACTTCCCAAAGAGACATCTGGGGGACTAATGTATTAAAGTGGTCATGGTTATCCCTAACCGGTTTGGCTTGGTGGATAGAGCATCATCCTGCAGACTGAAAGGTTCCAGGTTCAATTCCAGTGAAGGGCATGTACCTTGGTTGTGGGCACATCCCCAGTAGGAGGTGTGCAGAAGGCAGCTGATAGATGTTTCTCTCTCATCGATGTTTCTAACTCTCTATCCCTCTTCCTTTCTCTCTGTAAAAAATCAATAAAAAAATTTAAAAAATAAAGTAGTCATGGCTGATAATGAGTTAAAACCCTGGCCCTTCTAATTATAGCAAGATGGTTGACAAGGAATGATTTTCTAATGATTTTTAGGCATGTAATAGACTGGTACAGATGGTACTTGGGGATAGGGCAACATTTGACATACCTCCCATAAATGGAAATGGCTGCCCACTCTGCTGTAAACCTAGGACAGAGGAGTTGCCTTGGCTGGTTTAGGAGAGGAAAGCAATGAGCTTACTTCCTAAATAACCTATTAATGTTGCTAAGAATTCATTCACAAGTCATTGTGCATCCATAATAGGCTGTGTACTTTGCCCATGTTTTTTGTTTTGTCCTTTGTACTTCTGCCCTTTTTATTTTAAAACTGACACTACCTGAGGCAAAGTGAGGTTGCTAAATAGGTATTGCATTTTTCCTCTAGGTCATTTAAAAATTTGCTTGCTTTACCAATGTTTTGAAATGAGCCTACCCCTAATCCTCATATCTGGCATGATGAGCCAGGTGCCTATCAGATTATCTCAAAGGCTTCTCAGCCCCAGGGAATTCATTAGAAGTGGACATTTTACCCAACAATTGCACTATTGAAGAGATGTGTATATAGAAAGACCAATACCGGCAGAGATGCCTCTTTGAATCAAGTTGTAATGTAAAGAATTCTAAATGATATGCTCCATTCATTTAATAAAAAGCACAAAGCTGGCCCTAGCCAGTTTGGCTCAGTGAATAGAGCGTTGGCCTGCAAAGTGGAAGGTCCCAGGTTCAATTCCGGTCAAGGGCACATGCCCGAGTTGTGGACTCGATCCCCAGTGGGGGGGTGTGCAGGAGGGAGACAATCAATGATCCTCTCTCATCATTGATGTTTCTATCTCTCTCTCCCTCTCTCTTCCTCTCTAAAATCAATAAAAATATATTAAAAAAGAAAAAGCACGGGGCTCATTTTTTTGGGCCAGATTGATCAGCAAGGCATACCTTTGTAAACAATAGTAAATATACGAGCTGGTAAATAGCCACTACCCCTTGTTTCACTGCTTCAGACCCTACTCTGAGAGCTACACAAGATCCAAAAACTAATAGATAATGTGTAGCACAGCCAAGAGCCATTACTCTAGGACTATAGCTGGAACCTATTCGGATATGTTGTTTTCTATGCCTAACCATGTGAATATCATCCACAATATCAAAGCTACCATGTACTAGGTACTGGGTTTGGCCCTGAATGTAGACCATAATAACTTGCTTAAAGCTCTAGTAGTGACACTGAGGTTTCTCTCAGTCTATTCTGCCACATGCATTCCCATGGAGCAGAACGTCTATGACCTTCAAAAGACAGACAACTTGAGCTGTTTCAAAATAGCACTTGGCAGGCAGCCTAGACTCGGACAGCGACAGCAGACACAGACTGTAGGCATGATGGGCCAGCCCCCTGTCACATCACCTCAGGGGATCCTCAGCCCCACGGGACTCACTAGAAAATCCTTTACATTTGAAAAGCAGAAATTATCTAGTCCACCTGAGCAGCCTGGGAGCGGGTCTGTATTCTTAGCCTCATGCTTCAAATGCTGACTTTAGAACAAAAGCCTCTGTTCAAGGTCATATGATGAGTCAGCTACTGAGTGGGGAGTGAAAAGAAAGGGAGAATAAACAACCCATAACAGGGTTAACTTGAGCTGCCTCAACCTATGAGAAAGACTGGACCAAAACTTTCATATTCTTTATTTATAGATAGCTTGAGGAATTGCCTTGGAAGGATGTTAATGCACAAAGGGAAGGAAGAAGGATGATGGTAGTAGGTCTCTCTTTGATCTGGAGACCCAGGCTTGTGGTAGTCTTGTGATATAGGTGAATATATATTGAGTTTTTGCTTGCTTTATTTGTAATTCAAGAAGGATCTCATTAATTTTGTCTCAGATAAAAGCTCTCTCTTTGTTCCAGTGCACCTTGGCTACTGTTAACCTTACACTAATAAAAATGGTCAGCTTCCAATTAATTTTTTTGCACTAACTAATGAGATTAGTGCTGTCTGTCATAACAACTGCAGGAATCTGACTTGTAATAAAGGGAAGTAGAATGAGCCCCATGTCTGAATTTGTGAAGTTTCAGTTCTAGTTTTTACTCTGCTAACTCCCTTGGTAACATAACAAGAGTCACATTATATCATTTCATTTTTCTAATTTAAAAAACAAAGATGATGCTAACTACCTGCCTCATGGGTCAGAAAAGGAAGAAAATATTATTAGAGATAAGGAAACTATTTGAACATTCTAATACCCTCCAAAATATAACAAAATATGACTGTCTTCAGAAATGCTCAATGAGTATGTGGAAACCAGCACTTGTAAAACATCTACTATGTGCCCATCAATTTCACATCCATTAGTTTAATTTATCCTAACAACAATCCTATGAAGTAGATATTAGCTGTTGCATTGTAAAAAATTAGGAATAAAAATGACAATAAAATATACCAGTATGTTCAAATTCTAATTTTATTTTAGAAAAAGTAGATTTGATCTTAAAGAAAAATAAGCTTTGAAAATAAAATCCAAAGTACAAACAACAATGACACAACAGGTCAGTGTAGCATCAAATTACATCTCTAAGATAAAATTGAAAGTAAACATGTGATACTTTCCACAATTTATATCAGAGAAGTATTAATATGGTTTGTAGAAACTGGGAACACATTTAGAGTAAGGATTATCACCTGGCAGGAATGCAGAGGTGCTCAAAAAGTAGCCTGTAAATCCCAATAACTACCTATGTTAAAATGACATAGTACATGAAAGAAGAAAGACAAACTTACATTGAGCTTCAAGGAGCAACACTGTGTGGCCTCCCAAGAAAGTATACATAGCATGTTGAGGTAGGTACTGGATAGAAACCCAGGTGAAGATTTTTTTTAAAAAAGGGAAAAAGCCAGGGGGAAGAGGGCGGGTAACAAGGAAAGGAGGGTTGATTTGTATAACTGAAAATGCAAGCACTCATGTGTGAGAATATTTAGGCTACAGAAGGCCTGTAGTTTCTTCCCTGACCAGTGAAGGCTACTGCTGTAGTTAGACCTTATTACTTATAGCAAGCAAAGGAGGGATGAGACTCCTGAGAGTAAGGAGCAGAAAGTTGTGACTCATCAACGTTCTTATCCTCATCTTAGACAAAGAAAATAGGGCTCAGAAAGTTGTTTCCCAGGCATGCAATTAATAAGAGGGGAATTGGGATTCAACCAAAGTATATATGACTTTCCTTACTCGTGTCTTTTACAAGAAAATATACTACTTCCCCAAAACCACATTCCTTCTCTCAGAAATGCTGCCAAACTCTTTGGGAATAGTGAAACACTGCTCTTGGACCTTTCTTACTTAATTCACCCCTCACCATGACCACCCCACTGGTCATGTATGACTAACTTCTGCAAGAATCCCTACAAGTGCTAAACCTCACTGTTTCCCTGTTCAAAAGGGTTAGAATGTGTGACCAAGAAACAGAGCTAATCTCCATTAACAAAGATAACAGATTCTCTCAGCAGATCAAACTCACCCATGGTGGTCTCCCTTTTCTTTGTTCAGCCTCCTGGGCACAGTGCTCCTTGATCCAAGACCCTCTTTTAAGCATTCTATACAAATAGTCTTCATAACATGCAGCACAGGATTAGACACTCCAAATACTCAATGAATGAATGAAGACCAGGCTCTCATCATGTTTTATATGTCTTAATTATATTAGAATTTGGGGGAAATTTTGTCAGATATTATACACAAAAAAATATAAGCTGAGATGAAGCTAAGGATTAGCTTCTACTTGGAAGCTCTCTTCTTCTTCAATCACTAACCTAATAACACTTGTTCTGGTCTCAAATCTATCATCACCAGCCAGAGGAACTAGAAGAAGACATCTCTCCTCTTTAAGACTCAGTTTCCCCATTTTTAAATTAACAATGTTGAGCTAGATCAGTGGTTGTTATCCCTAGCTTCACACTAGAATCACCTGGGGAGCTTTGAAAACTACTGTTGCTAAATACTCTCCCCAAGGTTTCAGATTTAATTGGGGTGGGGTGAGTCCTGAGTATCAATATTTCTTAGAAGCTTCCCAGTGAGTTCCATCATACCATGAAAAAAACAATATACTGACTACAACTGGGTCTCTCTTAACAGCAGGGCTGCCCTGCCTATTCTCTACTTCCCTCACTAATACCACATACTATAAGACTTATCAATTGAGTTGCTCAATAGTCTAATATCTTGCTTCAGCTTATTTACCTATTGACTTAAAACTTCGTGGGTACTTTTGAGGCCCCTCAGCCCTGCTATTGAGACATGCTTTTTAATGCTAAAGTGTTATTTTGACATCAAAAAAGCTTTCCTGGTTCCCAAGATGTACTCCTAAAGCACTAGCTGGCCTGCCCTTGCTTTCAGTCTGGGAAAGCCCAACAAGCAAGTATGAGCAGGCTGGAGTGCTCCTGCTGATCTGGAAGGAATCCATAAGCACAATGCACAACTTTCCATCTCACTGGAATTTTTCATGGCACTGAGCCTGCCCATTCTATTTGGCCCTTTGTCAAGAATGTCCTTGACACTTACGGAATTGATTTGTTCTGCCTTTGCTTTAAATAATAAGCCAACAGTTACGCAGGAGTTTTATAAGGTATTGATTTAACACACAAACCACATAATGGCCCTTGAATGCTACAGCAAGATCCAATGCCTCATCATCCAGGAAGATGAATATAATGACACCCTAGCATTTTCTTAACCTGTCAAAACATTCCTGAGCTTTGGGCTTGGTGAGGAGCAGACATGCCAAAGATTTAGAAACGTCAAAAATACTCTGGGCTATTTTTAAAAATGCAAGTCTTTTTAACACCTAGCATTCCATCAACAATTCTTTTTCACAACATAGGGCTTCTAAAGGAAGGCTCTCTCTCAAATGAACTGTATGAACACTATACAGGAAACAGAGGGTCCCTCAAGGGGGATAGCTTTATTCTAGAATAATTCCACTATAAAGATTTGTCTGCTCTGTGTGTAGATAGAAAGGGCTGAAAATGTGGCAGAATAAGGGTGGAAGGAAGCATGGGTCTGGAATCTGAATAAAAAATTCTGAAACTACCAAGATCCTAAAATACAGGTTTGAAATACTAGAATCTGGCATGTCCTTTTAATGATACACAGCTTAGGTAACCTTCAAGTATGGGAAGGTGCAGAGGGGCTTTGTTGTAGATCCTTGGTCAAACTGCCAAAAGTGCATGAGATCATTCTTCCCTTCATTGCCAAATGTCTTGGAAGAGTAGTCATCTATTGATCTTGTCTCTACTTCATCTTTTAATTCATTCTTCAAATTGCTTCCTATATTCTCCGCTCAGCTAAAACTGCTCTTATTAACATAGCAATGTTCTGAGGGGAAGAAGATGGTAGCTGGCAGGACCGAGGTGATGGAGAGGATGTGAGTGAGGGGGTGAAAGGAGAATGTGTGGAGGTGTGTGGTATGTGTGTGAGTGAGTGAGAGACAATTAAATCTGGCATGAGCAGCAGGGGCTGTAAACCAGACTCTCCTGAACAGGGAGCATCTACCACTGCTGCGGACACTCCTCAGGCTGTGGGGCTCAGGCACGGAGCCTACTCCATCTTGAAGGGGAGAGCAGCCTCTTCTAGGAACTCATCAGCACCATCACTCAGACAGGCTTTGGACACTTCCCGTGACCCTGCAGCCATTCCAACCAATCCTGCTGCCCCACCCACAGACCTGCAGACCCTAGGACCTCCACCTCCAAGGGTGCATGGCTCCTGCAGCAGTAAGTGTGACTTTCTCCCTCTCCAGCTTCAAACCTCTGGACTCCACAGTCGGGCTTTTCCAGCGTGCAAGCCTTCTAAGCCCACCACTCCACAGGCTGCTCTTGGGTGCTGCTGTGAGCCCCTGCTGGGCATTCTCTTATATAAATAAGGACGCACTGCCTCGGCAGTAGAAATTTTGAATTCTCCCTTCCTGGATACCTGCCCACAGACACCTTGGTCACACAGTTTCAGTGCCAGGGTCCCTCTGAGTGCATCAGTGCACCGCCCTGGCTAATCCACCGCAGGTGACTATGCAAACTGCCATTGAGCACGCAGGAATTCAACCAAGGGCACAACGCCTCCAGCAGTAGAATTTCAGACTTCCACCACTCCCAGCTGCCTGCCCACAGACACCTCAGTCATGTGGCTTCAGTGCAAAGGCCTCTCTGAGTGCACCGCCCTGGCAAACTGCCCCAGGGTACTTCTGCGAGCTGCCACTGGGTACACAAGAATCCAACCACAGAAACAGCAGCAAAAACTGAGTCTTCCCACTCCACAGCTATTGACTTCTGGACACCAGTCACGCTTTTCCAGAGCACAGGCCTCCTGAACCCAAGGCCCCAAACGCAGCTTTTGGGGCCTCTGTGAGCCCCTGTTAGGCACGCTTATATCCAAACAAGGGCACACAGCCCTGGCAGTAGAAATTCAGACTTCCTTCACTCCTGGCTGCCTACCCACAGACACCTCGGTCATGCGGCTTCAGCGCCAGGGTTCCCCTAAGTGCATGAGTGCACCGCCCTGGCAAATGGCTCCTGGGTGCCTCTGTGAGCCACCGCTAGGTACATGCAAATCCAACCAAGGGTGCAAGGCTCTGGAAGCAAAAACTGAGTCTTCCCACTCCACAGCTGCCAACCTCCAGACACCAGAGTCGAGCCTTTCCAGAGCGCAGGACTCCTGAGCCCCACCACCCTGACAGATGGCTCCTGGGTGTCTCTGTGAGCCCTCAGAAACATAAAATTTTAGCCAAAGGTGCAAGGCAGAAAAAATTGGGACATCCTCCTCCCTGGCTGCTGACATCTGGACACTGCAGTTGCGCCTTTCTAGCACACAGGCCTACTGAACCTGCTGCCCCTATTGGCGGCCCCTAGGTGCCTCCTTGAGCCCCAGCTGGGTACACTCATATCCAAATTAGGGCACATGGCCCCGGCAGTAGAAATTTGGAATTCTCCCTTCCCAGCTGCCTACCCACAGACACTGCAGGCACCTGGTTTCAGCACGCAGGACCCCTGAGGCTACTGCCCCAGCAGGCGACACCCAGGTACCTCTGTGAGCTGCCACTAGGCACACTCATATCCAACCAAGGGCTCAGGGCCCCAGCAGCAGAAACTTGGACTTCCCCCTCCTCAGCAGCTGACTTCCAGTCACTTTAGTTACACCAATCCAGCACAGAAGCCTCCTGAGCCCGCTGTCCTATCAGGCAGCCCCTGGGTGCTTCTCTGAGCCACTGCAAAGCACAACCTTGGCCGCTAGCATCCAGTGCCCACAGTAGCACTGCTCCAGTACAAGGGCCCCCCTGAGCCCACTGCTCCAACAGAAGGCTCATGGGCACCTGTGTAAGCAGCCATTGGGTGTGCATATCCAATCAAGGGTGCACATCCCCCAAAGCAGAAACTGGGACTTCTCCCTCCATGGGGCCCGTGGTGCACCACAATTGCTCCGATCCAGCGTGTGGACCCCATGAGCACACACACCTTGCAGGCAGCTCTGGGGCCCCTCTGTGTGCTGCTGCTGGGCGTGTGCCTCTCCAACCAAGGGTGCATGGCTCTCTCAGTAGGATCCATGACATCCCCCTCCTGGCTACCTAGCTCTGGACAGCCTGGTGAGTTACTGAGGACTCATCTCCCTAGACAAGTCACATTTTTTCAGCCACAGACCTCAATATTTTCACACCCCCAGCTGCAGGATCCTGAAACCCCTTGTGATTCAGAGAGGGAAATCACTTTGGCCAGAGTACCACAGCCACAACCACAGACTACGAGACACTCACTCCTACTGTCATGGGGTTAGAGACCCTCATAGTGAGTTGCAGTGTGATGCTAATTTAGCAAGAATCACACCACACTGGCCAAAGTCACAGTACCAGAGCTTTAGGGTCCAAGACACCTTAATCCCAGGCCATGGACTCTAGGAACCTACAGTGAGCACATACCAGTGAGGCCTCAGGCAACCTTATCCACAAAATCCAGAACCATTATCACATCCAAAACAGCTTGCACAATGAAGCCGTGGAGTGAGTCACAATGCCAACTCATGATGAGACTTCATCCATGAATAGGAAACTAACATTAAAGATCCAACTACATCAAGAAAACTCAAATAGCTCAAGTAGGGAGCTCTGCTAGATAACCAATCCCAGGAAAACTGAGTAGCAACACCCCCAAAATAACCTGGGTAGCAAAGCAGTTGGATCTCGGACACAGCAACAATTAAAACGTTGCAGCAAAACATGGGGAGATAATAATAATAATAAAAAAAACAATTCCCAAAGGAAAGAAAAAAGATCACCAGAAAGGGAATTAAATGAAATGGGGACAAGTAACATGTCAGAAAAAGAATTCAGAGAAATGGTTATAATGATGCTCAAATGGCTGGATGACAAATACACACAACTCAATGAGAATTATAAGGAGCTGAATGAGAATGTCATCAACATGAAAAGGAACAAAGAGGAAATGAAGAAGGACATAGCTGCAATAAAGAACACAATTAAAGACTTAAACAGTAGACTAGAAGAAGCTGAGGACTGCATCAGCAAATTAGAAGACAAGGTAGGAAAAAACATACAAACACAGCAGCAACTGGAAAGAAAACATAAAAAGCAAGAGGTGAGCCTAAGGGAGCTTTGAGACAACACAAAATGAAATGACATCCACATAATAGGGGTCCCAGAAGGAGAGGATGCAGAGCAAGGAATAGAAAACCTGTTTGAAGAAATAATGATGGAAAACTTCCTGGATATTGGCAAGAAAAAAACCACACAAGTCCAAGAAGCATATGGAGTTCCAAACAAGATGAACCCAAAAAGATCAACACCAAGACACATTATAATTAAATTGGCAAACATCAACAACAAAGTAAGAATCTTAAAGTCTGCCAGAGAGAGATAGAAAGTTACCTACAAGGGATCTCCCATTAGAATATCAACTGATTTCTCAACAGAAACACACAAGGCCAGAAGGAAATGGAATAAAATATAAAGTGATGCAAAGCAAGGGACTGAACCCAAGAATACTATACCCAGCAAGGCTATCATTCAGAATTAAAGGTGGAATCAGGATCTTCACAGACAAAAAGAGCTAAGAGAGTTTATTACCACAAAACCAGCAATGCAAGAAATGCTAAAGGGACTGCTGCAAAAGAAGAAACACAAACATCCTAATAAAGAGGGAATATACTAATTGACCCTCACACCATCGCAAAGATGGTGGCACCCACAGCCAATAAAGAGGGATATGCCAATTGACTGTCCCACCCTCAAAGATGGCAGTGCCCACAGCTACAGATGGTGGTTTCCAGTCCCCTCAGCCCTGTCGGGTGGAAGTGGCCCAGCCACTCCATGTGTCTGCCTCCAGAGACCCCCAGTCCCCTCAGCTCCCCAGCCACCCAGGACTGGCCAGAGGCACAGGCAAGCCTTGGATGGCAGCTGCTCAGCCACCCAGGGCCACCTGAAGCTCAGATAACCAGGGCTGGCTGAGGCTTGAGTGGCCAGCAGTGGTAGTAGCAGAGGTGTGATGGGGTATAGTCTTCCCCTGATCGCCAGATCGCTTCCTGCCTCTGAGGGCTCCCAGACTGTGAGATAAGGCAGGCTGGGCTGAGGGACCACCCCTCCAGTACATGAATTTTCAGGCCTCTAGTTAAGAATAAAAATAATGACAAACAAGTATTTATCAATAATAACATTAAACATAAATGGATTAAATGCTCTAATCAAAGGATGTAGGGTGGCTGAATGGATAAGAAGACATGACCCATATATTAGTTGTCTGTTAGACACCCACCTCAAAACAAAGGATTCACACAGATTGATAGTGAAGTGATGGAAAAATTTTTTTCAGGCAAATAGAAATGAGAAAAAAAGCTGGGGTTGCAATACTTATATCTGATAAAATACACCTCAAAGTAAAGGCCATAACAAGAAATAAGGGAGGCTACTACATAAAACGAAAAGGAGCAATTCAAAAAGAGGATATAACTCTGGCAAACATATATGCACCCAATACAGGAGCACCCAAATACATAAAACAACTTCTGGAAGATATCAAGGGAGAGATCAATAGCAAAACAATCATAGTAGGGGGCTTTAATACCCCACTCACACCACTAGATAAATCCTCTAAACAAAAAATCAACAAAGAAACAGCAATCCTAAATGACTCACTAGATCAGACGGACTTAATTGACATCTTCAGAACATTTCACCCCAAAGCTACAGAATATACATTCTTCTCAAATGCACATGGGACATTTTCAAATATAGACCACATATTAGGACATGGGCAAAGTCTCTTTAAATTCAAGAAGATAGAAATCATTAGAAGCATCTTCTCAGATCACAATGGCATAAAACTAGAAATCAACTACAATAAAAACATTGAAAAAAAAGCAAAAACTTTGAGGCTAAATAGCATGCTATTAAACATTGATTGGGTTACCACAGAGCTCAAAGAAGAAATAAAAATCATCCTGGAAACAAATGACAATGAAAACACAACAATCAAATATCTATGGAATGCAATGAAAGCAGTCCTGAGAGGGAAATTCATAGCTCTACAGGCCAACCTCAAAAAAACAAGAAAAAAATGACAGTAACCAGAAGGAAGGAGATAATAAAGATCAAGGCAGAAATAAATGACATAGAGAAAAAAAACACAAAAGATTAATAAAACCAAGAGCTGGTACTTTGAAAGGATAAACAAGGTTGGCAAACCTCTAGCCAGGCTCACCAAGAAGCAAAGAGTGAGGGCCCAAATAATCAAAATCAGAAATGAAAGAGGTGAAGCAACAACTGACCCCACAGATATACAAAGTATTGTTAAAAAAAAATACTACGAACAACTCTACTCCAACAAACTGGACAACCTCGATGAAATGCACACAGTCCTAGAAAAATACAAGCTTCCAAAACTCAATAAGGAAGAATCTAAAAACCTTAATAGGCCAATAACTATTGATGAAATTGAAACTGTAATAAAAAAGCTTCCAACAAACAAAAGCCCTGGACCAGATGGCTTCACAGGGGAGTTTTACCGAATATTCAAAGAAGAACTGAAACCAATCTTTCTCTGACTATTCCAAAAAATTTAAGAGAAAGACACACTTCCAAGCTCTTCATATGAAGCCAGCATTACCCTAATACCAAAATCAGATAA
Source organism: Murina feae (assembly GCA_004026665.1). NCBI lineage: Eukaryota > Metazoa > Chordata > Mammalia > Chiroptera > Vespertilionidae > Murina > Murina feae. Next base: position 54,714 of record PVJC01004905.1, read on the forward strand.
AGACACCACAAAGAAAGAGAATTACAGGCCAATATCCCTGATGAACATAGATGCTAAAATTCTCAACAAAATTCTAGCAAATAAAATTAAGCATTACATTAGAAATATCATACACCATGATCAAGTGGGATTTATTCCAGAGATGCAAGGCTGGTACAATATCCACAAATCAATAAACGTGACACATCACCTAAACAAACTGAGAGACAAAACTCACATAATCATATCAATCGATGCAGAAATGCATTTGACAAAGCACAACATCCTTTTCTGATAAAAAAAATGCTCAGCAAAGTGGGAATAGAAGGATCATACCTCAACATAATAAAAGCCTTATATGACAAACCGAAAGCCAACATCATACATACTCAATAGGCATAAACTAAAACCATTTCACCTAAGAACGGGAACAAAACAGGGATGCCCGCTTTCACCACTCCTGTTTAACATAGTACTGGAAGTGCTAGCCAGAGTGATTAGACAAGAAGAAGAAATAAAAGGCATCCAAATGGAAAAGAAGAAGTAAAATTGTCATTATTCACAGATGACATAATACTGTACATAAAAAAAACCCAAAGACTCCATCAAAAAATTATTAGACTTAATAAATGAATTCAGCAATGTAGCAGGATACACAATTAATGCCAAGAAATCTATGGCATTTTTATACACAAATAGTGAACTTACAGAAAGAGAGATTAAAAAACAATCCCATTTAATATTTCACACAAAAAATTAAGATACCTAGGAATAAACTTAACTAAGGAGGTAAAATACCTCTACTCAGAAAACTACAGGATGTTGAAAAAGAGATAGAGGAAGACATAAACAGATGGAAGAACATACCATGTTCATGGATTGGTAGATTCAAGATCATTAAAATGTCTATACTACCCAAGCAATCCATAGATCTAATGCACTCCTCATTAAAATACCAACAGCATATTTCACAGATCTAGAAAGAACTCTCCAAAAATTCATCTGGAATAAAAACAAAACAAAACAAAACAAAACAAAAAAAAAACGAATAGCTGCAGCGATCCTGAGAAAGAAGAACAAAGTAGGAGGGATCTCAATACCAGATATAAAACTATATTACAAAGCCACTGTTCTCAAACTGCCTGGTACTGGCACAAGAACAGACATATAGACCAATGGAATAGAATAGAGAACCCAGAAATCAACCCTAACCACTATGCTTAATTAATATTTGACAAAGGAGGCAGGAACATACAATGGAGTCAAGACTGTCTCTTCAATAAATGGTGTTGGGAAAATTGGACAGATACATGCAAAAAAATGAAACTAGACCACCAACTTAAACCATACACAAAAAATATATACTCAAAATGGATAAAGGACTTAAAAATAAGATGGGAAACCATAAAAATATATGAGGAATCCATGGGCAGCAAAATCTCAGACATATGACAAAGCAATATCTTCATCAATATAGCTCCTAGGGCAATGGGAACTAAACGGAAAATAAAGATATGGGCCTACATCAAAACAAAGAGCTTCTGCACAGTAAAAGAAACCATCAACAAAACAACAAGAAAGCCCACTGCATGGGAGAACATATTTTTCAATGTTATCTCGGATCAGTGTTTAATCTCCAGCATTTACAGGGCACTCATACAACTTAACAAAAGGAAGATAAACAACCCAATCAAAAAATGGGCAATGGACCTAAATAAATACTTTTCAAAAGAGGTTATAAGGAAGTCCAAGAGACATATAAAAACATGCTCAAAGTCACTAATCATCTGAGAGTTGCAAATCAAAACAACAATGAGGTACCATCTCACACCTGTCAGAATGGTTATCAACAACAAATCAACAAATTACAAGTGCTGGCAAGGATGCAGAGAAAAAAGAACCCTCTTGCACTGCTGATGGGAATGCAGACTGGTGCAGCCACTGTGGAGAACAGTATGGAGTTTCCTCAAAAACTAAAAATGAAACTTCCATTTGACCCAGTGATCCCACTTCTAAGAATATATCCCAAGAAACCAGAAACATCAATTAGAAAGAACATATGCACCCCTGTGTTCATAGCAGTACAAAGTACAATAACTAAGATTTGGAAACAGTCTAAGTGCCCATCACACCCAGATGAGTGGATGAAAAAACTGTGGTACATCTACATGATGCAATACTATGCTGCTGTAAAAAGGAAGGAACTCCTACCATTTGCAACAGCATGGATGGCACTGGAGAGCATTATGCTAAGTCAAATAAGTCAGTCAGAGAAAGATAAATATCACATGATCTCACTCATTTGTGGACTATAATGAACAACATAAACTGATGAACAAAAACAGATCCAGAGACAGAGAAGCATTGATCATATGCTCAAACCTCAGAGGGAAGGTAGGGAGGGTGGGGGTAAGGGAGAAAATCAACCAAAGGACTTGTATATACGCATATATGCACAACCAATGGACATAGACACCAGGGGGGTGAGGGCATGAATGGGAGTGTGGTGGGGGGACAATGGGGAGTAAGGACACTTATGTAATACCTTAATCAATAATGCAAAAAAGAGAGAGAAAAAAAAACAAACATAGCATTGATCTCCTAAAAGCCAAATCCTGTGGTCATCTTTCAATCCTCATTCTGATATATACCTTCATATTATTTAATTGTTGACAGTTTTTCCTTCTTTGACCTTTGTGATATAATCTCTCTCCAGATCATGTTTCTACTTTCATTTTCTGCTGCCTTCTTAGGCTATTCTTCCTATTCCTATCCCTTAAATGATGGATATTTTTTTCTTGACCCTTTTCTCACTTTATGAATACTCTCATTATACAACTTATATGACTATCAAATCTTTATCTTGTGTCCCAGTTATGTGCCCAAACTCCAAACCCACATAGTCAACTCCTTTTGGACATCTTCATCAGGAAGTCCAGCCAACATTCATACCCATTCCAAGACTACTCTTCCTCTCATATTGTTTCAGTTGTTATAACTTTATAATTGATCTTCTTACCTCCAACCTCTTCATTGTTCCCATAGTTTTCTCTTTAAGTATCTAATAAGCTGGCCCTAATTTACCTTCCTTGGTTTACTACTGGAATTCTCACCACTATCCAACACCTCAATCTCACCTATTCTATGATCTACCACTCCTTAAATATGTTATGCTAGCTCATGTCTCAATGTCTTTGTTCATACTACTTCCTCTAGCTGGAAGAATCTTCTCTCCTTCCTATTTCCAACTCATATTTTTAAAATGTTCCCTTGTGAAACTATAATGTCATCTCCTGTGTAACATCTTCAGGCAAAATTAATTGTGACCTTCTCTGAACTGTGAACTTTCTATAGACCATAACTCTATTACTCATGCACACTGTTTTACAATTAGATATGTGAGATTTCTTTAAGGGCTAAGATTCTGCCTCAGCCTTCATGTTTAATATCTCAAACTCTGGAATCAAAGAGACCTGGATTTGAGTGCCAGCTATGGTCTTACTAGCTGTGTGATCTTGGACAAGTTAACTAACTTCTCTAGTGTTTTTATCAGCAAAACTGAGGTAACAGTAGTGTTTTTGGAAGAATAAATGAGATAATGCATAAAAAACACTTGTAGTACCTGATACAAACATTTTTAAATTTATGTTTATTGTTAAAAGTATTAAAGATAACCACCTTCTCCCATTCCTGCCTCCCCCCAGGCCTTTGCCACACTATTATCTATGTCCATATATACATATAAACTTTTTGGTTAATCCCTTCCCACCCCATCCCCTCTTGCCACTGAGATTCATCAGTCTGTTCTATGTTTCCACGGCACTGGTTCTATTTTATTTTATTCATCATATTAGAGGCCTGGTGCACAGGATTCATGCACTGGTAGGGGGTGTGGCCTGCAGGGATCAGCCACTGTGGTAGCACTGCACATCCCAGTCTGCCAAGCAGCTGTAGACCTGCCCTCTACATGGCTGCTCCCTGGTCTGGCATCTTCCGTGAAGCCGGAGCACTTGCCTCTCCAGGGGACTCGATCTGGGCTGGGCCCAAGGACAATAGCACTGAGAGGCGAGGCGGTGGAGTAGGCCTCAGTCCCTTGGCTGCCACAAACCTGCCTTCCAGCCTCTGGGGTCAGCTCTGTGAGCCCCATAATGGTGCTTGGCCTGTGGGCATCCAGAGGAGGCAGCAGGAAGCAAGGAGGAGGAGCCTGGGGCAAGGAGGCAGTGATTGCAGCCGAGGTTAATGCCTGTTGGCCCAGGGTTTGCAGTGGGAGCAGCTGCTCATCCCAGTCAGCTAAGCAACGCTCCCACTGTGGTACCACACTGACTACCAGGGGCAGCTCCTGTGTTGAGCATCTGCCTCCAGTGGTCAGTGCACATCATAGCACCTGGTCAACCAGTCATTCTGATCATTCCACCATTCGGTTGCTGGGCTTTTATTATATAGGACTAAGGGCCCAGTGCACAAAAATTTGTGTACTTGGGGTGTCCCTCAGCCTGGCCTGTGCCCTCTCACAGTCTGGGACCCCTCGGGGGATGTCCACCTGGTGGCATGCCTGGCCAGCCTGGATGAGGGGCTAATGGCTGTTTGCAGGCTGGCCAAGCACCCCAGTGGGGATCCTCACCCGATGGGGGTGTGGCCAGCCTGAGTGAGGGGCTGAGGGCCGTTTTTCAGGCTGCCCACAACTCCCATTGACCCAATGTCCCAGTGAGGCTGGCTGGAATCAGGTTTTTGGGGTTTATTTATCTTCTATAATTGAAACTTTGTTTCCTTGAGCAGAGGCCTAGTCGGGCAACGAAGCCTCCTGTTTGCTTCAGCTCTGTTGCTTCTATAATTGAAACATTGTTTCCTTGAGCAGAGGCCCAGCCAGCCTAGGCAGGCAGTTTCAACTTCATTGCTGGTGCAACGGAAGCCTCCTGTTTGCTCTAGCTCCATGGCTGCTGGCCACCATCTTGGCTGGGTTAATTTGCATACAGCCACTCTGATTGGCTGGCAGTGTGGCTTGGCTGGTGGGCATGGCTTAGGTGTCTTGGAATGATGGTTAATTTGCATATTACTCTTTTATTAGATTAGATAATAAACATTTAATCAATGTTAACTATTCCTATTTGTTCTGTGTCTGGTATATGGTCATGTGGAGAGTAATACTTAATAAATGCTTAATAAATACTTGATAAATAAATAAATGTAATACTTAATAAAAATACTTATTAAATTTATTAAATAAGTTTATTTAATAAATTTGTCATATCATGGAAGACCTAAGAACACTTTCTAAATGAATAGTTTTTTTGTTGGATCTTGGAATTATTGACAGAGGTACAAAAATTGAGTTATATAAATGAATTTCTTCTTCTGTAGTCAGATCGTTACAGCAGCAACTGGGGAAACCAAAAACTTTGTATGTGCATTTTATGTTTTGAACCTGAACATGTTACATCTTTATTTCCAGCAAATGGAAGTTTCAAAGTGCTCATTTCTAACTTCTTTTCCTAGATAAGTGCAAAGACTTTTTTTCTACTTTAACATTTGACAAACAGGATGATTCAATTGTTGTGATAATTATTTAATACAGCAAGCAATAACTTCTAAGATGCAATGGTAATTAAGTCCAGCATGCTTGAAAATACCATTCTCTGAGTCAGGTTTAGCAACATGTCTTGAAGTTGGGACATTAGAGGTTTAATTCATTCCAAACTCCTCTACCAATACAAATTTAAAATTAATGGCATTTCTGATTCTTACCCCTTTTCACCTATAATCCATTCTAAACTCTTGACCTGCATTTTAGTCATGAAACCCTAAAAGATCGCCTTTTATATTCATCCCACAATAATCTGTTTAATATAACTTTGATAAGGAATATCCTTCAAAAATCCCAAATTCTGGCATGCTTTCAAAAGAAGCCCTATTCATTAGGAAAAGCAAATCCTATAGTCTCTCCCTCTACTTGGTTCTAGAAAATGTCCAGAGGAAAATATTTCTGTCAAGTCTATTATAAATGAACTAGGGGCCCAGTGCACAAAAATTTGTGCACTCGGGAGGTCCCTTAGCTTGGCCGTGCCCTCTCGCAGTCTGGGACCCCTCAGGGGATGTGCACCTGCTGGCATGCCTGGCCAGTCTGGGTGAGGGTCTGATGGCTGTTTGCAGGCTGGCCAAGCCCCCCAGTGTGGATCCTCACCCTATTGGGGTGTGGCCAGCCTGGGTGCAGGGCTGAGGGCTGTTTTCAGGCTGCCCACAGTCCGTTCAGGGTTTGGGTCCCTACTGGGGTGCCTAGGCAGCCTGGGAGCGGGGCTGAGGGCCGTTTTCAGGTTTTCAGGCTGCCCACAGCTCCCATTGACCCAACGTCTCAGCAAGGCTGGCTGGAAGCAGGTTTCTGGGGTTTATTTATCTTCTATAATTGATACACTGTTGCTTTAAGCCCAGGCCTAGGCGGGTAACGAAGCCTCTTGTTGGCTTCAGCTTCGTGGCTTCTATAATTGAAAGAATGTTGCCTTAGTAGACGCCCAGCCGGCCTAGGCAGGCAGTTTTCTCCATACTGCTGCAATGGAAGCCTCCTGTTTGCTTCAGCTCTGTAGCTTCTATAATTGCAACTATGTTGCCTGGAGCAGAGAGAGGCCCAGCCAGCCGAGGCAGAGAGTTTACTCCTGGTGCAATGGAAGCCTCCTGTTTACTCTAGCTCCGTGACTGCTGGCCTCCATCTTGGCTGGGTTAATTTTCATACAGCTGCTCTGATTGGCTGGTGGGCATG
>PVJC01004906.1:0-61503 GCA_004026665.1 Murina feae
GTTTAATTCATGGCTAACTGCTAGCTTGCAGAATTTTGCACTTTTGGATAAAGCTGTTCTGTGTGAGAGGCATTTTGTGGATGAAGTATAGTTAGTTGCACACAATACCTGCTTCCACTTCTCTTGTTCTCATGACCTTCTGATACCACTGAACTTGATATTTTCAGGAAGTATTTAATGAGCACCTAACCTGCTATATATACCAGCCTCTTCTTTCACTCTGAGGATCACCCTATTTCATAAAAGTTTTCTCACTTTCAATACTTCCCACCAGTATGGTGCAAATTCATGTGCCCTTTCTGTGTTGACCATGCCATTTCACAACCTCAACCTTTTTATTTTTTTTGCTTCAAATGGTTTGCAGGTATTTGTCTCCGCAGGTTTACAGGAGGGGTAGGACTACAGAGCGCTACCCTCTCAGAAATTTATGTTCAAGAGATTTCCAGAGTAGCATGGGGGGTGGTTGTGAGTGGAACATAACTCCTCCTCCTCTGTATTTCTTTCCACCCCCCTGACATTGCCTGTACATGTCTGAAGACTTCTGATAAAGGAATGAGAGAACACTTGAATGAAAAAGTAAACCCTGGTTGATGGTCCAGAGCCTCTTGTGAACTTGAAATTAGTGTTAGCCTGAACTTCTAATTAACTATCTCCCATATAATTTATGGCTACTGAAATAACCCTTACTTTCATTGCTAGTGATCTAACTCATGAGTATAGCCAGGGATATGGTAATTCCTAACCCTAGGATAGAATTTGCCCTTTCCAGTTAACTTTATGCCCAATCCCATACTATCTTTAACTACTTCAAAATTTTTCCTAACCTGAGCTAGGCTTTTATTCTACAGAACCAACTATGGGAATATCCCCATCTGTTCTTTTTAAAAACTCTCTGCTGTTTGAATACATGAAATTAGGGCTCATCTCAAACAACCATGCTCATTGTGAGCAAGTCTGGGATTACAGTTTTCATTGGCCTACTTTAAATAGAAGACCAGTTAAAGATCTGTTAGCTGCTCCAGACATTGGAGAGCCCAGAAACCTGAGTTAAAGTCCTGTGGTGATTTGACATCTCAGAAAGAAAGTGATTAGAATAGTTGGGATCAGGGGAGTTGACTCAACTTAAGAACCAGGATCTGCTTTCAATGCCAGTTTGGTCTCAAGGACCCATGGTGAACTATTAAAGTTCTGAAAAAACTTGAGAAAAGCTCAGGCTAAAACAGCCTTTCCAACCTCAAAGGCCAACTCAATGTTTTTGTTATGAATTACTTTTTGGTCTCAAATCTTCTACTTTGATATATAGGCCTGACAAATTCCTTCTGTGTTTTTCTAGTAATGCACACAGTAATCAATTCCTTTTTTGAGACAACGTAAAGAACTATTTCTCTTCCCTCCAGGTGTGGCCTTCCTGTCCAGGATTATTGTACTAGGGGCCCGGTGCATGAAATTTATGCACTGTGGGGGAGGAGGGGTGTTCCTCAGCACAGCCTACCCCCTTACATATTGGGAGACCTCAGGGGATGTCCTACTGACGGCTTAGGCCCCTAAGGGGGAGCGGGCCTAAGCCACAGTCTGGCCAGGCTAATCAGGGGAAGCCAGCAGCCCCATTACTCCACTGCTGCAGCCACTGCTGCAGCCACCAAGGTGTTTTCAACAGACTCCAGTCCCTTCACCATGAAGAAATGACAACTTTGTTAAGGCATTTTCAAGATCTGTCCTTCATAGGATATGACATTTCTTTCTTTCTTATCCTTACCTGAGGACATGTCTCCATTTATTTTTAGAGAATGTGGAAGAGAAAGGAGAAACAGAAACATCAAAGTGAGAGGAACACTTTGATTGGTTGCCTCCTGCATATGCCCTGACCTGGGCCCCGACCAGGGAGGAGCCTGCAACCTAGATACATGCCGTTGGTCAGAATTGTACCCAGACCCTGCAATCAGCAGGCTGAGGCATTATGTACTGAGCCAAACCGGCTAGGGCAGGATGACATTTCTTAGCCCTCCAGCATTGGACCTTCATTTTTTTTCTCCAGGAGTGAGGTGGGAAAACCCTAGATCGCCTTTTTGAATTCTTATTACCCAAGTTACTAAGAATATTACCAGTGGCATACAGGGAGCTTAGCCAGTGAGCAGTCAGAAAAGGTGTTTCCTCTGTATTTCACTCCAGTCGCCGGCTCCACCCCTGAGATCACTGGCTCTGCCCCTGTCCTGGCCTGCAGTCTCTGCCTGAGGCTGCAGGCCTGGGCAGAAGACCCCCAAGCCCCTCAGATCGCCAGCTTCAGAGAACTCAGGCCTCTGAGATCACCAGCTCTGATCCTGCCTCCTACCATCGCTGGCTGTGCCCCACTGGCAGCCTCTGGCCAAGCCTGCAGGCCTGGGCAGGGAACCCCCAGGCTCCTGCTTTGCCAGCTGCACTGGTGCACAGACCCCTGCTACTCTGATCACTGGTTCTGAAGAGCCCATGCCCCTGCAATCTTTGGCGTTGCCCCTGCCAAGGCCTGAAGCCTGACCCAGGCCTTAGGCCTAGGTAGGGCACCGTCACACTCCTCCCATCGACTCCACACCCTGCCCATACCTGAGCCCTCTGGCCTGGGCAGGGACCCCCAGCCCCCTCTGATTGCCTGTTCAGCTCCTCAGCCCCTTCTTCCTCCCCAGCCTCCCCAGCCTCCCGCCGGCTAACAGGCCTGACCACTTCAGTGGCGGGGGCTGAGCTGGACTGGGCACCGCCATCTTGTGGTCATGGGGACAGCCATCTTTGTGATGGAGCAATGCCTAATTTGCATATTACTTTTATTAGGATAAACAGCTATGCTTCTGGGCCATTCAAGATAGCTAACAGCTCAGAAGAGCCTAGCCTGGGGCTTCCTATCAAAGGGAGAAACACCTTCAAATTGGGGAAATCCCTGCCAGTTTTGCCATGCTAGGCCATCACAATATCCTGAGCACAAGTGGGAGCAGCTGCACAGGAGGGTTCCAGATCTATATTTCAAGCAAATATGCCAGTTGTGTGGTAACATGTACAGGACGTATTCGGTTATTTTGTCCCAGGTCTCAGAAAACGAGGCTGGTTCTTGGCTGGCAGTAAAGTGGAATGGTATGGTATTTGAAGTTGAACTGGAGGCTGCACTCTCAATCACCATGAGACTTCGTAGGAATGTGTGTGATCCAGGAGGGTTTGAGTTTCCTCTTTCATGTCAGTTTTTTAAAAAGGCTGGCTTGATTTTTACAATGTTGCCAAAGCCTCCCTTCTCTCTACCCTCACATACACAAAGGGTGCATTGTTCATGTACCCAGTGTACTCTAAATAAGACATCTAATCAGATGCAGCAACCCAGTCTTGCATAAGCCTTGGTTAGAATTTTTTGAAACATCTAGGCCAGTAGCCAGAGCGGAATTCTTTAAATGGGACAAATGTTGAGAATGGCTGGTCTCCTCTAGCACCCTTCCAGAAAAAAGCAACTCCAGGATTATAATTTCCAGTGGCCTACTTTAAATAGACAATACTCTGACTTTATATTTATAACAAAATCCAAAAAATGTGACTCAGTGAAAATTACAATGCATGATGGTGGCCCAGTGATTGACTGACCTATTGAGGTGGCTTTATGACATCTTTTACATTCCTGATAGATCTTAAAGTTAACATTGTACTTTGATGGAAGCTGCTGTGTAAAAAGTAGGTTGCAGAGTTATCAAATTTAAGGTTTTATATAAAAATATGGAGATACCTCAAGCACCTTAATACAGTCTTTGGGAGGAAAGGGTTCTATTAATTTTTTTGGAGTTTATACCAGTACATAAACAGACTTACTTCCCTTGTAATAGGATATGTACTTAATGGAGTGGTTAGTCTAATCTCAACTCTTAGAGAAAATGGTCATGTATACCTATTTCTAGTTGGAGTGTCTTAGGGTCTGTGGATAGCAGTTTCCAACAGTCTTATGGGGGTGGGAGGCAGGCTGGCATGTGCCTGCATCAGTTCTTAGGTTAGAGGGTTGGTGGGTTCAGAGCAAGGCTTGGAATGGGAGCTTATCCGCAGCATGAAGGGAGATGAGAGTAATCCCTGGCTTCTGTAGGTTGAGTCTTTAACATGTGTACCATAGTAGAGAATAAATCCCAGGTTTCATGGCTGTGAAGAAAATCATTATCATCCTATTTGTGAAACAGCTTATTCCTCAGGGTCAAGTTTTTTTTGGGGGGGGAAAACCAGGAAAAAGTATCTTTATTCTCATGTTTAAAGTTTTCCTATGATGATGCATTAACAATACAAAAATATTTTGAATACTACAACATTCCTTTTTTCAAAACTTCCTGCAACACTACACTAGAATACATGATCTTTGGAATCTGAGAAGCCAGTGGCTAAAGTTAGGTGTTAAAGGCATTTGTTGAGGGGTGTATGTGGGTACAGGGACAGCCCTTTTTCTTTGGATTCAGGCTCTGTATGGTGAGGAGGCAAAAACACAAGTTAAATTAAAAAGTTTTTTTTTTTTGTTTTTTTTTTTTTAAGGCTCAGGGTTGAAGTTTGGCTCATAACTGGGTTAAATTGGTGGGTTCAGAGCAAGGCTTGGAATGGGAGCTTATCCGCAGCATGAAGGGAGATGAAACCCGTGTCTATCCCTAAAGATTTTCTGGGCTTATTGTTTCGGTTGTAACAGTCCTCGTTTCCACAGAACCATAGGAAATCTGAAGCTGGCCTGCTTTCATGCTGAAAGATAGACACTGTCACAAAAGGTTGGGTTTGCCCTCACCACAGCCCAAGAGGTGGATAAGCTAGAAATGGATCCGTAACAAAGGCCCTCAGAATGGGGAGGGATGCACACTGGATGTGGGGCCGTAACTTCTTTGAACTATTGAGTACAGCCACTAGTAACAGGCCTTGGGGCTTTGGTATCAGGGCTTCTTAGGCGATTGAGTTTCTCAGGAATCATTTCCAAGTAATTTGAAATATAGAGCCAAATTAAGGTAGTGTCAGGTTTTTCTGTTGCCTATGGTGATAGATTTAAACTAACCTGTTCATCCCCTCCACTTAAAAGCTCCTGAGAATTCGGCAGGATTCTTCTGGACCAACTTAAAAATGGTAGCTAGGTTTTTGTAAAACATGGCTTTTCTAGGCCCTCAAGAGAAAAGTGCTGTCTTGAGTTTTGTGGTTCTGACCAGGCTTACATGTTTGATAAACCAACTCATTCTTGGTCCACGAAGTGTCTGGTATGGGGAGGGAGTGGCAGTGGAGGGAGGGTGAGGAGGCAGGGTAGAAAAAGCAACTGAACTCAGCATAGTCCATCTATGATCTATAACAGGAAAGGAAGCGAGGCAGGGGCATCTGGTTAACAAGACAGATGGTAAAAAGATGCAGGCTGCCACAGGCACAGGATATGCCCTTAAATGACAACACAGATCAGATGCACCACTCAGAGCAGTTTGAATTGATGGTCTCAGGTTCAGGCAGAAGTTGTGCAGCCTCTGAAATCTCTAGCACCTGGACCCTAAGAAGGAATTAACAGGGCCCCTGATCGGTTTCCATGTGCTTTGGGGATCTGTTGCTGCTTCTCAAAGAGTGGGTCCCTGGACCGTGGAGGAGGCCAGGTATCCTGTGCATGCTAGGCTGCCTGCCTCTGAAATTTCTGTTGCTGTACCTGTGTACTCTGCAGGGCACTGCTGGGGGCCCGTGGGGACCCAGGGGGCTGGGAGGCTGAGTTCCGCAGAGACACATGGTGATGTAGGCAGTGGTTCCGCAGGGCTAGCAAGTAGTGCAGTAGGGAAGTGAGGCAACAGGAGGTATGAGGGTGAGTCCTGGGGAGCTGGGGACCTGGAGCAGCCTAGAGTACTGTCATCGGAAGGAAAGGGGCTGGGGCAGCGGCCTTCTCCGGGTAAGTACCGAATGCATTTCTTTTTCCTCCTAGGAATAGTGAAGAGAGTTATCTGTAAACAGAGGGTGGATTCATAGTCACACACCACAATAAAAAAATGCTGTCCTTACACAGGCCTAGCTGACCTCTCATCCCCTCTCCCAGTACTTGGATGTCCTTTTTCTTCAGACCTGAATCAGCACTGCAACTCTGCTGGGCCTGGCCCAGACCTGGGACAGGTGCAGTTGCCAGCACAACCACATGGTGGCACAGGGACCTTTTGTAGTTGGACCTGTGGGCTGCTTTTGTTTTCTGTGAGAGCCTTTGAGCTTCTGCATGTTTGTGGGGCTCAGATCAGCATTAAAGGTAAGGGGCTGCAATGCTTGTGGCCTCTTGGACTGAGCAATCTCAGGGCTCAAAGCTAGGTTAGAAGTGGAGAAGCGGAAATAGAAATGAAGAGTAATTCTTTTGAGTCTTTTCATTCATTCTTACTATCTTGAGTTCTCTGGGCCACAATTTGTCTCATTGTGGAATGGGTAAAATAGGACTTTCCCTGAGGACAAGGTTGCCTCCCATCATGGTTACATACACATGCACGCACACATTATCCAAGATCTCTCAGTACCCTTTGATAAAGGAGCATGAGGGCACTCTGAGGGGCTGCACAAATATTCCTTAGTCAGTGAACTAACTGCCTAGAGTAGCCTCAGCCTTGGCTCCATCAGGCCTGGCATGAATCTAAACTAGGCAACTTTTAGCCAGTTGATAGGCATACCTTCTTTTCATATACACAGGGATATTTTCTTTTATGAGATGAAACCTTTGTGTGGTTCTTTGGCTAGGACAGCTCTCCCCTTCTCTCCCTTCCTCTCCAGCCCTCTCGTCTCAGTATGTACAAAATGGTGAGTCACTTGGCGTCCAGGTTACTCATGATATTCTCTATTATAGTTACCTTATTTTTCTTAGATTTATGGGTTCAGATAGGGATCTCAACTTGAAGTGATGGCCATTATGACTTTCAGGCCTGAAAGCGGGGGCAGAGGCCACCTGATTGGTGTGAGGTTTGGCTACTGAGGACCAACTGGGCCTGATTAGCACCAAACCATCATTACCAGAGGATCCTAGGCTCCAGAACTATCTTCTTGAATCTGCCTTTCCTTCCCTTCTAGAACATTCTGCCTCTCCCCCCTCCTTCCACTTAGATCCAGAGATCTTCCCTAATGTGTTCAGTATTCATTCCCATTCTTAGGAGGCATGGGCTCTATAATCTGCAGGTATCTTACAGGGCTGGGGGTGGGGGCGGGCACAGGAAGGCTTATATAAGCCCAGCAGAACATGTGCAGAGTCAAGGAAGCAGCTTGAAGCAAAGGGAAGATGGTGGTGGGGACAAACCCACCTGCACGAACCACACCAATCCATCTGCTGGTTGAGGCCAAAGCGAGCACGGCATTTCTTAGGCGAGCCAGGGTCTGCTCACAGCCATGCCAGAGGGGCAGAGCAGGGCAGAGGGCGAGCAGGCAGGCAGCAGGGCAGAGCAGGGCCCAGAAAGAAGAGGTAACATCAATGTTAGCTAGTCACAGATACCCCACAGCCCCCACAGGCAGAGGGCCTCTCCATGGCACAGCCAGCCCCAGTGGGAGCCCTAGGCCCAGAGTCAAGATATTTGGAAAGGCAGGCACAGCACCCAATTGGGCAGAAGAGGCAGTGGGAAGAATGGTGGGGAAGAGAAGGGACCACATCAGACTAGCTCCTTTCTGTGGCTTGAGGGGTCACTTATAGTATGGGAGCTGTGGCAGAAAAATCCAGGGATGCCCATGGGGATCTAAATCCAGCCTCTTCTTCCTCAGGGCTGCCTCCACCCCAAAACTCCCTGCCATTTTATTTTTCATTTTTGCAAACGCTCTATCTGCCTTACCCATATCTCCTTGTGCTATAACTTAAGCATATTCCACACACTTTTCTATATGAAATGTAAAACCCATTCTGCAACTTCAGAAAAGTGGCTGAGGCCTGCCCTGCCCTGGTTGTAGCATGTGGGGACAGCACTGTTGAGAAAGTCATTCATAAATGTGGATCAGAGTTGGGGCAGGAATCTATCCACAGGAAAGAGACTTGCAACAGAGTGTGGGCTCCCTGGGTCCTCTATATAGAGCACTTAGAACCTGCAATAAAAAAACAGGGCTTGGGAATTGGGTACAGTGTGATAGAGAAATTGCTGGGCGATTATTGGGCCTAGGCATGGGGCCTGGCTCAGTCTCCAGACAATCTGCTGTCCACCTCAGAACCAGGATGCAGTGTTTGGGTTTAACATGGGTCAGACGGTTAAGTTCCTCACTTTCCCTGACAGGCAAGCTGTGAACAGGGTAGGGTTAGCCAAGGTAGTGGAGGTTTGTTGAGCCCACACTGTTGCTACATGAATTGGCTTCTGCTGGTCACCCATAGGACTTGGTATAGCTGTTCCTAAAGTAGGGATTTGACTTGTGAGACGCCAGGCCTTGTATCCAGAGTCCAGGACCCAGGCACTGAAGGTTCATGGCCAAATACTCTGCCGCTCGCTCCCTCTGGGCTAGAGCAGTGATGCTTGTCACATAGGGACCTGGAGAGGAGTCTTCACTACTGCGGAGGGAAGGCCTCACCTGTGTTGGATTCTTGGTGCTTTTCTCTGGACCGCCTCTTCTTCTTTCCCTGCAGGGAATAAACGGAGGGATCCTCAGATGTGGGAGGTGGACACTAATTCCAGTGAGCAAATAGCTGGGATACCTGCAGCTGCTGCCTTATCTGGCTGTCACTAGGATTCCAGGCAGGTTTTTAAAAAAATATATTTTACTGATTTTTTACAGAGAGAAACATGGATCAGCTGCCACTTGCACACCCCCTACTGGGGATGTGCCCGCAACCCAGGTACATGCCTTTGACCGGAATCGAACCTGGGACCTTTCAGTCCCCAGGCTGATGCTCTATCCACTGGGTCAAACCGGTTAGGGCTCCAGGCAGTTTCTTGATTGCAGTTCTTGCTAGGTAATAACTTGTCTCCATTTTGAATGGAAGAGTAACTTCCAGGCCCTTTTCTCTCCTGCTTATAAGCCCCAATCAAGTAATGGGAAACAGTCCTGCATGGGAATAGATGCTGGGTAGAAAACAGGACACGGGTCTGCCTTCAAAAGTGGCTCCCCTTGCTTGATCCTCTCCTGAGCTAGCCACAGGAGGCCATGGACCCTCCACCAGTCCACCACCTGAGACTGTGGCCCGGGGTATGGAATCTTGAGGGTTCCCCTACCCATCCCTAATGTCTGTTGTTGGCCACTCACGTAATTGTCCCGCGCTGACCAGCCTGGGTATAGCTGCATGTGCAGTTGCCTCTCCTTGCGGGCCAGCTCGTAATACTTGGCCTGCTCTTCCCGTGACAGTGCGTGCCACTGCAAAGGGGAAAGGGGCAGGTGGGATTGTGTCAGGGAATCAGCAGGCTTGTACACCCCTGCTAGCCCACCTGTCTGTGGCCTTACCCTGCGGCCCAGGATCTGGTTGATGGCAGCGCTCTCCTTGAGTGTGCATTCTGCAATAACCTTGGCTCTCATCTCCTTCATGTACAGCATGAAGGCATTGAGTGGCTTCTTGATGGTTGGTTTCTTGACCTCCTTCTCTGCTTTGGATTCTGCATGTGTCTTCCTGAGAAACACATGTCCAGATCACTTGGGAGTCCCCACATGCCTATCTAATGCTACCACCCTGTAATGTATCCAGTGCATGTGTAAGTGCATGGATACTAGGGGTTTTTTAATGAAATTTTGTTTTGTGTGTGTGTGTGTGTGTGTTTTTAGCTGCTCCAAAATGGGTGAGCAGAGTATTCCTTATAGGAATATTGCAGCTAAGTAAGAAAAGTATGTGTAAGGACTTCTCAGCCCCTCTCATCTTGGCTCACACTAAAGCCTTGTTTCTCACTTCACCCAACCCCTCCTGCTTCTAAGCCTCAAAAAACAGTCGTCCATGGCAATAGCTACAAAACAGTTTGACCAAAGGCTTCCTCTGGCAGCAGGACCTTGGCTTGGTGGAAGAAATGTGTATTCTGGCTGACAAATAGATGGGAGCCTGAATTCTGCTCCCCTGTCCTCACCCCCTGCTCCTCCCCACTCTGTGCCTTTTCACTCACAGGCTTCGATCATAGGGCTGCAGTTCCTGCTTCCCTGAAGGGGGCACAATGGCCGGGTGGGGAATGGCTGCTGGGTGACCAGGTACGCTGGAACCTAGCATCAGGGATGGGTGGGTGAACCTAGAGACAGGAGGAGAGTTAACACTGAGTCAGGTGTGTGCAGGACAGACCCTGGCACACATAGAGGCCCTGCACATTAAACAACAGGTGAACAGATAGCCCACCCTCATTGGCTTGCATACAAGTACACTGATACATACAAATACCTGCTCCCAACACATCACAAAGACATCACTGCAAAAATCTTTATATTTATCTTTTAGGTGGTTACTAAATGAAGCCCTACATAGCTTTTGACTCTCTCCCGTTGTAGTTACCTGCCCTCACCAGCTCAGCATCATGAGTCTGTGACTACCCTGTGTGCTTCCTCATTCTCCTGACTCTTCTAGGATGCTCTCCACACAACAGCCAGAGTGACCTTTTAAAAACACCTGAGTGCTCCTGACTGCTTTTGCTGAAATTCTTCCTTTGCCTACAGTCCTGCTGACATTTCTAGCTCCATCTTTTCCCCCATTTCCCATCACTTCCCACCTCCAGCCACCCCCTACTATTCAAGAGATGTTAACCCTTTTCATGAAGCTCTCTGTGACCCATTAAATCTGGCTGAGGTCTCCTTGGAGCTTCCCCATCACCCACAGGGCGTAGCCCAATTCAACTGCTGGTGTGGTATCTGTACCTCCTACCCTAGGCAGTGCGCTCCATAGGGCTGAAAATGTCTGAATTCTTTGTTCCATACTTAGCATACATCTGTCACGAAGGGAGTGAGCTAAAGAAAGGGGCTTACAAATACACACGCCTCCCACTTTACTTTCTTGCTGTTGTATGGCTACCACTCTACCTGTGGCTGCTTACACTGATGTAGGGTCTCTGATTAGGCCAGAGGTTGAAGACACATGTAAAAAATGCTGCCTCAGCTTGGGTAGAGCTCAGGGAATGCCCAGGAGAATTCTGACTAGGAACTCAACAGGGATGCAGAACAGATGAATGCATACAGACCTGCACACAGGCTGACTTGCACATGCACAGAGGCAGGAGCTCAAGCACGTGTGTGCATGTACTGCCCCTGGCAGCTTTGTGGTGCTCCGCTACAGAGTTTGGCCTGGGTTTACAACTCTTGCAGTCCCACTGGCTTCATTCTCAGACACAGGGCAGCAAGGTGCTGAATGACAGACAAACGAATGGACAGACGACTAGCACAGGGCAAGCAGTGGCCTGAACAAGGCCTTGTGTGGGCATTGAAGCCTGGGCAACAGAAAGCAGGATCCTGGCTGCAGGGTAGGGGACTCACCTGGGATAGGGGGCGCCAGGGGCTGCAGTGGGGGCAGGGAAGTGCTGTCTATATCCGCAGGAAGGGGACAGGGGATAGAGAGGAGGGCTGGGCCTGTGGTTGGGAGAGACAGCTGTTAGCAGTCTGGCTACTGGCTCTATGTGGGGAAGGACTTCCCTCCATGCTCAGGCATGACCCCATAGATGAGACAAATTGGCTTCTGCTTAAACCACTTCAATGTGTGCTTTAAGCATCTGCCACCAGAGGGCAACCTGTGCTGCACCTATTTCCCTCTACTGGCCATTACTGGTGCTTAAGAGGTAAAATGACAGCCTTCTCTGGCCCAGCAGGCCCCCAGGACCCCTTCAGCCTAGCCTCCTGAAATGAAATGTCCCTGTCAGTACAGGATTGATACCTGTCCTAGGGCCTTTGCACTCACTGTTGACATTGTCAGGATGGTTCTCCTGCTCACTTTGCTTCAGCTCCTGGTCATCCTAAATGAAAGCCCTTGATATCCCAAGCTAGATGAGGTGCCTCTCTGGGTTCCTACAGTCCCGTCAAAGCACTGCTAACAGTGCCTTGTAACTGGCTGGCCACTTGTCTGGGTTGTGCACTAGTTAAGAGTAAATTCTGCGAGGAGCGGGACCTGAGGATCAGCAAGCTTCAGCAGTGCTTTTCTGGTGCCTAGATCCTTGCCTGGCAAGTTCAAACCTGGGGGTACTCATGGAGGTAGTCATGGTTTATATTCAGAGTGTAATTCTGTCCAAGGAGAATCTAGAAATAGAGGAATCAGCTTAACTTGAATGAAGGGCAAGTAGAAAGGGACAGGTGGGCCTCTAGATTGGGCCTCTAACCTACCCTGCCTTTCTGGCAAGCCAAGCTTTCCTGATGTTAAGTGATTGCTCCAGGCCAGACAGGCTAAAGACTGCCCAAGTCACACTGTAGTTGCTGAGCAAAGGGCCAATTAGCCTGGCAGACCCAACTCAAGCCGAAGACAGGCCTTTTGGCCCACAGTTGGGTCTACTGACTTGGGGTACAGGCTGACTTTTCCTGGCGCAGCCTTAATAGGCGCTCCAAGCAGACTGGCCCAGGGCTTAGGCTCAAGCAGGCACAATTGAGGCAAGGAGGGACCCTGCCCCTCAAGCAACTCAGCCAAGGAAGTATCCAGCCAGCAGTAAGCATTGAGGTGGGTGCTCCTCCTGCCCACTAGGTGGCTGAGAAGCAAAAGCCTCTCTTATGGCCATTCATGCTGTTCTCTCCCTGCTCAGGCCTATCTTTTCTTCCTCACACAGATGGCCCTGAATAGTCCAAGGTTTTCTCATTCAAGTTTCACATAGTGAAGCAGAGTTCAAGGGCAACAGGGATGGGACCATAGCCTAGTCTCCAGTCTTACCAAAGGGAATATGTCAGGCTACCTGAGGAATGACAGAGCTGCTGGCCAGCTCTGGTATGTATATAGAACTGGCAGCAGGGTGCTCAGTACAGGATGGAAAAAAGAAGGGCAGATAAGAGTAAGTCAGAAGGTGCCCCTTTCCCATTGGGCCCACACTCACCAGCTCACAGTGTGGGGGAGCTGTCCCATGCTGCCTGAGGTCAGAGAGTAGAAGCCAGAGAGGTCAGAGGTCTGCAGAGGCCTGTGAACTGCAGTGGAGAGGGCCGAGTAAGTGAGCTAGCCTGACTTGGAGGCCACTTTAGCTAGTTACTGCATTCTAGAGCTTCCTGTGGGGGCTTCTAAGATCCCACCCTCCATGTTAGGGTACCAGACATATGGCTTTGTTCAGGACTACCCAAGTGTAATAACAGTGCTGCATTTACAAGCAAGGGATCCAAAGGCACAAGGGCTGGGTGACTTGCCTAAGGAAGTCACTGGCTGGCAGAGTTCGAGTCATTCAGGAATTGGAGGTCAGGACTTGCCACTGATAGTCTGCAGCTGGGGCCTCTACTGTCCCCCACCTTCACCCCTCAAGTCTGGGGGAACCTGGCCTGTGGAGCCAGGGTTTCGAGCACCCCCTTTGAGTCAGCAGGTTTCCCACAGTCGACAGTGGCTGATTTCAGAATGACTTTGCCTGAGGCTGAGGTGAATCAGCCATCACAACCACCACTTTCCATTTTCTCACTGGGGGAGGGAACAGCTACAAGTTTTATAGTTAATCAGCTTTACACAGATGCCTGTTCTCATACTGACATTGGGAGGTCACTCAGGATTTAGGTTTCTACCTCAACTTGAAGCCTTCCAATTTGACCTGGCACCATCTCCCCCAGCTCTCTGGTACCTCCAAGGTCCCCTGATCCACTTTTCTGGCATCTAGGAGGGCCCCCATTTTGCACAGCACTAGATTCTCTAGCTGTAAAAAGGGCCCAGCCACCTGTCTCATTGGGCCCCTCCCCATCCCAGATCTGTACCTTGCTTCTGGTTGATGTCGGCCGGTGCAGGTGTGGGGTGTGGGCTGCTGAAATGTTCATAGAGAGGAGAGAGTTGGGGGACGCCATGGGCAGGCTGACTGGCCTTGCTGTGCTGAAAAAATGAGGAGGATGGGTGATTGTGGGGAGACCTGAGACAGGAAGGCACAGGGCTTGGGGCTATAGCTGTGTGTGGGGGCAGCCCAATTGTCAAAGAAAAATGGGGGCGGTCAAAACCACAGTCCTCATAGGAGGGGGTACCACTCAAACCAGGCTGTGTCTAGTGATCCAGCCCTCCTGCTCTCCTCCCCCTCCCCAGACGTTGCCCAAGCTATCCCACCTCATAGAGAGTGTGCACTCATTTCCAGGAGGCACATCTCCCCTGTCCACGAAATTCTTGCTGCCTCCCGGTTACAGAGATCCTTCGGTTTCTCTGAGGCCCTATGACTTGCTCACAGCCTCTAGGCCCATACATTAGGATATGGTCTGAGTTGCTGACCTACCCTAGGAGCTTGCTTTCCTCCTCTAGCCCCCAGATTAGGGGTCCTGACTCTGACCTTCTGTGCCACCTCAGGATTAATAGGATTTGTTGACACAGGCAAGAGCCCCCACTCAGCCCTCTAACTCAGGGCAGGGGCCAGGCTTCCCCCAGGGCCAACCCACCCAACCCCACACTTCCTGTTTGCTCACACCACAGGACTCTTACTTTTCATACTAGTCACATGGATCTGTCATGAGATGACTCAGTCAGGCTGAGATGGGGGCTCCCCATGCGACCCAGGCATAGGGAGTTGTTGCTCAGGGCCAAGGCCCAGCTCTGCATATCCTGAGCCCACATCTGTACAGGCCAAGGCCCTGGAGGTGACATCTACAACTGAGGCCCAACTTCCACTCAGAACTAAATCCATTTGTGGAGATTTTGGAAGCACTGATGAGTGACTTCTGATCCATGGCACAGAAGGAATGGGACATCTCTGGGGCAAGACAATAATGAGAGGCTGTGGCCCTGTGGGTGAAATCTCCTACTGGTGGGATTTAGCCAGACTCCTTAACATCTCGGCACAGGTCTCTTGGCACTGGCTGTTGGGGTCCACAGTGAGGCTACAGGGAAGATGGGGTATGAAATGCATAGAGTCAAAGTGTGAGGTTACCAAGTAGGCACAGGCTCCCATACCTCCCGCAACATTCATGGAAGCTTGAGGCTGGGCTATAAACTGCATCCTTCCGCACATCCCCTGTGGGAGGTGTGCAGGAGGCAGCTGATCGATGTTTCTCTCATCATCGATGTTTCTAACTCTCTCTCTCCTTTCCTCTCTGTAAAAAAATCAATAAAAATATATTTTAAAAAAATAAATAAATAAATAAACTGCATCCTTCCCCTCGGGGCTCAGGGAAGGTACTGCCACTGCCACCTATCAGTCTCCTGCTCATCTGCCACCAGGAGCAACCTTACATCCCAGA
This sequence comes from Murina feae, assembly GCA_004026665.1. NCBI lineage: Eukaryota > Metazoa > Chordata > Mammalia > Chiroptera > Vespertilionidae > Murina > Murina feae. Next base: position 15,187 of record PVJC01004906.1, read on the forward strand.
GCTAATTAGCCTTCCTTTTGTCCCCAGGCAGACGGGTAGATGTTCCAATAGCAGTGGTTCCTCCTGTGCAACTGGCATGTATATGGCACCATAGCACCTTCCTGAGCTCGATGCCTTACCTCTGACTGGAGCCTTCCTGGCCTCCTTGGGCAGGGCCGGTGAGCCCCCCTCTGTCACTTCCAGGGAGGGCTCGCTGCTGTGAACTTGAGGAAGAGTGGGCCAACCATGTTCAGATCCTATTTCTAACGTGCAGCCTTCAAGAACTTATTACAATATCTGAGCATACATTTCCTTGTGAAATGGAGATGATCAGAGGGTTGTTGTGAAGATAAACCAGACAATACCCAAAAGCTCAATTACTTAGGTGTCAGGCAATGAGGAAGGGATATGTAGGAAGCCCCTTTTTCATCCTACAGAGCCTTCACAGGTGCAGAGGAAATGCTACTCATAGTGTTTCCCTAGCTCTCTGGTGCTGGTCCCCACACAGGCCAGACACTTAGGTCTGATTATGCCAAGTGTAGGTAGGGAGTTGCAGAGGGGGGAGTGTTGCCTGGAGATGGCAGGCATGCCTGGCAGCCCACTGGCAGCATCACCTGGGTAGGGTAATGATAGTACCATGCAGTCCCCAGGCCTTGGGAACTGTGACTTTCCTGTTGCTGTTCTGAGGCCAGGTTTCCTGGGGAAGTCTTGTGCCAATCTCAGGCTTTTATTTCCAGCACTCTCCTCAGACACAACTGTGACAGTTTGGGAGTATGTGTGGGAATGGAAGGTGGGACGTAGGATCATCGGGCCTGCAGGTGGCTGGAAAGAGGAGTGAGCTGGGACAGCTTTGGAGTATGTGGATGCATGTGAAATCCTTCATATACTGAGTCCCAGTCACAGGCTAGGCACTATACCAAATACTATACCAAGCCCAGTCTCATTCCTATCAGGCTCTCATTTCTCACATCTGTAAATCCTCCCCCAACTACTACCTCATGTTTCATTCCCTTTCATTGAAAACCTCAACAGATCTGTCCGCATTCACTTCTCTGGTTCTCAGCTCTCATTCCCTCTTCAATCTAGCTAGTCCTTGCCCTATCATTTCACCAGATGACTCTTGCCAAGGTCTCCATGTCTTCCATGTTGCTGATCTTAGTGGTCACTTCTCAGTCTTCAAGTTACCTTAATGTCATCTCAGCAGCATTGGACACACTGATTTCTTCCTCCTCCTCGAAACAGTTTCTTCATTAGTCTTCCATAATAGAATTCCACACTTAGCTGATTTTTCTCCAACTTCACAGGCTATTCCTCAGCTTTGGTTCCATCTCCTCATCCTCTTCTTGACCCAACCCGAAACTGGCCTTCAGCTCACTCCCAGGGTGCTCTCATCCATGGCTTTAAGCATCTTCATCTGATGACTCCACGTTTATATCTCCAGCCCTTACTTCTCCTAGGAACTCCCTTCTCCAAATGCTTACTCATAAACTCTACTCAGAGATCTAAAATGCTACCCAAACTCAATATGTCCAAAGCAAAACCTTTGACTTTCTGCCCCAAATGCTCCTTTCCATCTTCCTCAATTAATGGCAACTCCATTCTTCCAGATGATCAGACCAAATACCTTGGAGTTATCCTTGACTCTTCTTTTTCTCTTACACCCATAATGGCTCTACTTTCAAAATATACCTAGAAAACAACCACGTCCCCCTTCCTCCTGACCCCCACCAAGTCCATGCAACAGCCAGTTCTCACCTGGCAGCCTCTGCCCCCTCAGCCAGGCCTCCATCTGGCAGCCACATAAATCAGATCACATCCTCCTCTGCCTCAAGCCTTTAATGGCCTTACCTGGCCTACAAAGCTCTACACGATTAGGCCCCCTTTTCAACTCTAACCCTATTACCTTGCCCTCTCTTCCTCACACTCTATGCCAAGGACTTCCCATAGGTACTTTGGCCTCCAACCCCCTTCTCTAGTTACTCTAGTGATAATTTTTAAGTGTACCATGATGTGAAGTGAATTGGGAAGCTCGTCTCAAGGCTCACTGACCTTTTACTGATCTTTTCACTATGGGATCCTGGACCATTTGCACCCTGTAAAAGGAGGATGAGAATATTATCCCTGCATACCTCACTGGTCACAGATGTAAAAAACCCTGCTTTATCATAGAATTTTTGGAGCTGGAGCCGAGGGCCTATGAAGGTAGGAAGCTTCCTTGAAACTTCTGGGGCCTTTTGATCCTGATAGGTTCCTAGGATAGTGGTAGCCAGACAACATCAGCCCTGACTAGGCTTCATAGAAGTCAGGAGACTGAGCCTGAGGGCCCACTCCCTCAAGAACCTGGGACCCTGGTGGTAGTCATGCCACCATTCACTGCCTGGGAGCACAAATGCCTGGTGCCCTGACCCAAAGGGTGGAATGAACACCCTCCACACCACAGGGGACTTTGGAGTCTAAGATCTTGCTTCCGAGAAGACGCTGACATCCAGCCCTGGTTCTTTGGTACTCAGGGCTGTAAGCCTGGCTTCTGGGAAGGAAGCTCTGACCCTGGGAAGTCTTAGGGGCAGAGCCTAAGACTTCCAAGGTGCCAGCTCTAGAAAGGCAGTTCCAGAGTCCCACTCTGCCTGGAGCAAGGTTGTGGGGGGGTGGTGCTGGCTCCACAGCAAGCTTCTGGGCAAACCACCCTCCCTGAGGAGGGCTAGAGCTGACCCTCCTTGGCCAGGCTGGTTAACCCCTAGGTTGCAGCACAGCTCAGGGTAGGCCTAGGAAACCACAGAATTCAGCTCAGCCTACAGACTCTGGCCTAGTATGTATGTGTGTGACAGGAGCAGTGGGGGTGGGGCATAGGGCGTTGCCTGGTGGACAAAGGGTTCATCCTGTCCACCAGCCTTCCCTGGGAACTGGGGAAAAGTCTCATTAAACAGGAGCCTGCAGCCAAAGCACAGGAGAAGTGCCAGGTGGGCAGGGGCACAGCAGAGCCTGCCAGCAGCTAGAGGCCCTGAGGTGGCCAGGGCTCCAGGGTAGGGCATTAAGGGCCTGGCCAGTCTTCCCACGTTCATGCAGGCTGCCCTTTGGCTTCACTCTCCAACCCCCTCCATGCATAGTGGTGGTAGCCAGGGGGAACTGTCTGGCACAAGGCCCAGTGTCTCATACCCCTCAAGCCAGTGGAACGTCGTGCTCCACGGCCTCAGCACAAGGTTGTCCCAGGGCCAGGCTGCCCAGACAACAGGGTGGGGTTGCCTGAGGCTTGGTGTTGTGTATGGAAGCCCAGTGACGGGAGCTGCCCTCCTCTCCTTTACCTGGTGTTGACTGTGCCCAGCCTCCAAGGGAAGGAGACCTGGGTCAGTTGTTCAGACCAGGCCCTGAGCATCGTGATGGTGCAACCTCATCTTTCTTACCTCTGAGGGTAGTGTGTAAGCACAAAACTGGACACTCATTAAGTGCTTACAGCAGGGCAGACTGTATAAATGAATGAAAGACTCAATAGCAGTCCATAGTCCTTGATCAGGACCCCTGTTCTTGCTCTTTACCTTTGCCTGCAGTGCCCCCTTCCCTGAGAATCCTTCCCTCTAGGCTCCAAGATGGGTCCAGCACTCAGACCCTGGGGCTGGGAGACCATGTCTGCTACAGTCTCAGCGGAGGTGGTCCTTCCTGCTGCTGCATTGCTCTTACTGCTCTTCTGATGCCAAACTCAAAATCTTGTCCCAGAGATGGTCCTCATCCTTCTGGGATATTTTCATGAGCCCATGGCTGGAAATTCCTTACTGTGGTGCTCCAGCATGCCTTCCTCTTCTTGAGCAGGCTGGAGCCAGGAAGGGGCCCAAGGACTGGGCTAGGCAGGCACAGGTGGAAATGAGGGGCTCCTGAGGTAGATCTCCTCTGCTCTGAAGTTGAGCTTGAGCCTGGCTGGCTGGCTTCCCCTCCTCCCTTCCTAACCCCCCTTAACTTCCTGCAGGCTCAGGTGAAAAATAAACACAGTCGGCATTTTCCCTGCAGACCGCAGCGGTCTGCTCACAGGCTGTGCGCACCCTGAGAGCCTTTGCCACCGCCAGCAGAGAAACTCCCTCGCCTCTGACGGTTGACTCTGAAAACCCCCAAACGCTTGAGCCCCACAACACTTTCCCAGTGAAGAAAGTTGCTGCTTCCTCTGCCCTCAAGACAGAGGTTGAGGAGCATGTGGGACTAACCAGGTGCTCCCAAGAAGGCTTCCCTGTGGCAGAGGCTGTGTCTGGAAAAACACCCACCCCTTAACACTCACACACACACACCAGGATTCTTAGTTGGTTGCTATTGGCAGATACATTCAAGGCTGAAAGAACATCTGTTAATGACAAGTGAGTGTTTACCATGTGCTAGGCATAGCTCTGAGCACCTTACAGAGTTCAACTCATACTCCTAAAACAAACCTATAATACCGGTATAATTATTATTCCCATGTGATAAGTTGAGGAAAGTTAGGCACAGAGAGGTTATATAGCTTGCTCAAGGTCACACAGCTACTAAGTGGCAGAGGTGGCAGTGGTATTCTATCCACTGTACTGCAAAGGTTCTATGGCTATCATGGAGAAAACAAGGGGGAGTCCTGGTCCTAAAGCTACTATCTCCCTTCTCCAGCCTGTTTGGTCAGAGTTACCAGAGCCAGTGATTCTGTGATCCTAAAAATGTTCCAGCAGGTTCCTGTTACTGGAGTTCTGGCCACACCCCCACCTGCCTGCAGGTGATCAATGGACATGGCCCCCAGAGCCCTAGCCCACATCACTATGGCACAGCCACATCCCAGCCATGCCCCGCTGCTCAGGCCTACTCTTCTACCAGGTGCCCAGCTCTTCCTCTTAGCACCTTTATTTATCCCTTTCTCCCTCCTCTCACAACTCCTGTACTTCCTTCTGCTCTTTGCCAGTCTGGCTCCTCATGCTGACCTCAGGCTAAGGGTCACTTCCTTGGAAAGGACTGTGACTTGGGTGGGGTTCCAATAGCCCAGCATGCAGAGATGCCCACTTGGTCAGCCTGGGGCGCCTGGAAGCAGAATTGGCCTGTAGAGCATCTCTTCCTGTCAGGTTCTGAGCATAGTCACTAAGACTTGTTGAATGAAGGCCTCTAGAATCCCTGGTGCCCCTGAGAAACTTTGCATGCCTCACTCATGTGCCAGGAGCTAACTTCAGTCTCTCAGCTCCTGGCTTGTGGGGGTTCCCAATGCCTGCTGTGGAGCTAGGGAGAGGTCCTTGGGGACGAGCCCTGAGAAGGAGTGTCAGATCCACACCTTGAGCCTCTGTTCCTTTTATGGCAGGGCCAGACCAGACAGAAAGGTGGGCTATTAATAGTTACTGTTCTCTCCACCAAGGCACAGAAAAGAAATCTATAATAATAAAAGTATAATATGCTAATTAAACCGGACGTCCTTCCAGACAAAGCTGTGGTGGCAGACGGCCAAGGCAGAGGCAGCCTTGGTGGCAGTGGGGGCAAAGCCCCCTGCACGAATTTCATGCATGTGGCCTCTAGTAGTATAAATGTCACATGTGATGCCAGACAGCCACTCATCTCTCCCCTCCTTTCACTGCTCCAGCCACTGAGGGCTGCTGGCCCTGAGGGCCATGCTGTTTCCTCTGCCTGAAGAACTCTCCCCCTCTTGGCTTATCCAATTCCCATCCATCTTTCAGGACTCATCATAAATGAGACTTCTTTCTGGAAGCCTTTCCTACCCTCCCCATTTGAGCAAGAGTCCCCTGCTAAGGTCCACTGATTATAGCACCGACTCGATTTTGCTATAAGTGTCTGTTTACCCGTCTGTCTTCATGCCTTCCCTGAGGTCTGAGTTCTTACCCTGCACTATTTCTATTATGTAAATTAAAGCTAAGCCTTCAAAGTTGGGGTCTCTAGCACTGTGGATGGGTACCCCACCCAGTGTGAGCCAGTGTTTAGAGAGAATGTGCCAGCACTGGACAGAGCACTTTGGTGGAGCTGGGCATAGGGTCAGTAGCTCACAGAAAGATGGGAGGAGCTGAGGCCAGTGCTTAGAGTCAGGGACATCCTGCCTGGCACTTGAGACCCTAACCTCCTCCTACCCTGACTTCTGCCTGCCTGCAATACCTCTGGGAATCAGAATGACCAGACAGAGCCAGGGCCACCACTAGTTCAAATAGTACCTTTGTGCTAATTAGAAAAAGGACCCTTTCCTCTGAGACACCCAGGCCCATGCCAGAACACATGATTTGGGGGAGCATACTACAGCCTGGGTTTCAATTCCTTGGCCCAATTGATTTAGTTTCTATCATAGTAGCCCTGCTCAAAAGGCCCAGTTCACTTCTCTTCCCCACATTTTAAGGAGCCAGGCTCCATCCATAGCCTGGCCCTGAGCATCTATTTACTCTGGCCTCAATCAGTTCTTCTGGGATCTTCTCCCAGCTCCAGGTGACCCCACAGCTCCCTCAGACTTTGTGTCTGAGTTGGGGTCCACTGTCCAGTGCCACTGGTGCTTAAATTAAGTGCTAAGGATTTTGACCAGCTGCTGAGTGGGAAGCTCCCCCAAGTCCTGGGACCACGAGAATGAACTTCCCAGAGGCAGGGAGGTACCCCAAAATCTTCCAAAGGGAACTCCCCTGCATATCAAGTGGGCCTCAATTTGTGGACTCCTCTAGTCCCCACCTCTGCAGATATACCCCCAGCTGGGCTCATGCCCTTTTATCCTCAGCCCCCGCTCTGAGCCCTGCTGCCCAGGACATGCTGCTCTCCAGAGGACAGCCCAAAAGCTCCCCACCCACAGCATACTGGACGTCTTGTGCCAGACGCCCACCCCAGACCACGGAGCCGTGGCCGAATCATCTGTGGAGCTACAGGGCTGGAGGCTGGCTGAGACACACCCTCGTGGACCAGGAGGCTTTGGTCCTGCCTGCCAGCACCAGGACTGTTGCCATGGTTGCACAGAGCCCTGCCAGGTGCGTGTGACCAGTCCACCAGCTGCCTGGCCTCGACATCAGATAACGGGGCCCTGCCACAGCAGAAGTGAGGACTGGGTCCCTGCATGCAGCCTTGGCAAACCACAGGCCTGCTCTAGACCCAGCCCAGCTGAGGCACCCTCAGAGCTAGCTGAGCCTCGTGAGCTGAGTGGCCTGGCCCACAGCCTCCAGCGGTTTCTATGCATTCGTTTGTTTTCCTTCCTCCTCATTGAGGTGAACGCCCCTCAGGACAGGATGTTTTTAGAGGAAAATACAAGCTTCCTGGAGCTCCTGCAGCTGAGCTGCTAGCTGATGCTACCGACATATAGTCTGGGGACTCTGCAGCAGCCCCGAGGCTGGGCACCTCCCACCCCCAGGTAGTCACTCACTGGGTAGTTACCCAGCCATCCAAGAGCCCACCATGGGCCAAGGCAGCCAGGACACAACCTAAGAGCTCAGCCTGTTTTTGGCAGTAGGGAAAGCAAGGCTCTGGGGAAGGAAGCATTTGAGGAGCTCAGAGATTTTGGTCCACGGGAGCAAAACGGTAAGGCTTTATAGAAAAGGCAGGAAGAAACCAGCAGAGGTACAGGTTTAGAGATGGCAGCCCCCACTACTAAAAGCTGACTGTGTGTCTTAGCACCTTGCAGGGTTCTGTTCCCCACTAGAGTCCCAACAGTCTTCCCAACCACTGTGTGACTGTGCAGATTTTGTAGGTGGGTAAAGGGAAGCCCAGAGAGGTTCAACGAATTGCCTGAGAGATCTGGATTTGAATCCAGCCCTTTGGGGTTCCTGGCCAAAGATCTTTTTCACTCGGCAACAGACCTCACAGATTAGCTGGTAGTGTGCCAGTACAGAGACCAAGGAGCCAGCGGTTTCCAAATTCTTCTCTCCCCCATTCTGGTGGTCTCTAGCCCACTGGGGAGCTGGGACCACCAATTCTGCAAGCAACTCCTTGCCAAGAACCTTTCTTGGAACAAACTGACTGGCAGTTTGGCTCTGACCTCCACCTAGCCTTATGTGAAGGGTGCTATGACTCTGTCCTTGAATGATTTTGGTTCTATCATAAAGGACTAAAGGAAAAACGAGAGGTTATCCTCCCACAGGGTCTAGCTGTGCTCTCCCCTTCCACATGCCAGGAGGGGTGGGACAGCCACTGGGGTGGCTCTCCATAGGGCTTATCTAGAAGGGTAAGTGTGAGAGCCAGGAGAGCCTCGGCCAGACCCAGAAACTCAGAGGCTGATGTCAGAAATGGCTCGAGGGTGGAAGGGACAGATTTGGAGATCTCATCCCCAGCCTTGGCACTGTGTTCTGAGCCAGATTCATTCCAGCCAGCTTCTGAGGAGCAAGGGTGTCTGAGGTGCCTGGCCGGTACTAGTCCCAGAACAGTTCTGCCTTGGGCCAGTCATGAAGCTCACTCAGGTCTAACCCCTTGTAGCTATTGCCAGTTCAGGCCCTTGGGGCTCTGCCTGGACTCAGCTGTTTATCCAAAAGGGATGCAAGCAAGGAGGGGAAAGGAGCTGTTGGAGGCTTCAGGACCCAGCGCTTCTACCCAAGCCCCTCCTGCCCAATGTGAATGGGGGAGGAGGACAGGGCTGCCAGCTGTCACAGGCCCCTCTGTGATGGAGCTCCCTGATGAGGTGGAGTGAGGGGTTCCCAAACCACACCAAGCAGCTCTTATACACACTTGAGTGTAACAGTATAAAAACACAGGGGAGAGGGTGAAATGCCAAATTGCTGGGGGTGAAGTATGGGGAGGGATGGAATAGGGAGACCCAGCGGTAACTATAAACTCATTTTTAAAAAACTGAGTGGAGGGATAAATTATCTAAGAGGCAAGGAAGCATGGCAGTTTAAGGACAGCGAAAACAAGTAGATGCCTGGGTTCAAATCCCTCTTCCAGCATTTACAAGGTGCAAGTCTTCCCATGCCTCAGGTTCCCCAACTGTACCATGGCTATACCTCACTGGATTGATGTCAGGATTAAGGGAGTTCATAATGACCAAGGCAAGTGCATCCCTGGACCAAAGCTTTCCAGGAAAGCCAGCCTTTGTGCCAGCCTGGGGCTGCTGGCCCTCTATTTCCTTTGGACTGTTGCCTGATTGCTATTGGCTCAGACTGCTGAGCTCCTGACTGGCTTTCAGTGACTAAAGTCAGGGGCGGGAAACAGAGGATGGTAGCAATAGAAAAAACTGCTCTCAAGATGCCCCATGCAGGGCTGGCAAGTTGGCTCTGGTTCACAAAAGCTTTCCCACTGAGTGTGGAGGGCACATTCAAGGATGCCCTCAACTTCCTCAGTCCAGCCATCCTCAGTGACTCAGGATCTAGGAAACCCTCCAGCCTACCCCCAGTCCACAGAGAGGAGGGCTCCTGGCCCAGAGAAGCCCAATAGTAAGCTGTAAGCTAAGCTAAGACCAGGACCTGTCCTATGTCATGCATCAAACCTGATTCAATTTTAAGTGTCTTTTATAAACACTTTTCCAGGTAGCATTTATTTTGGAAGTCCTGTGCTCCTGCCTCTAACCAAGAAATACAACCTCTGGCCCTCAGAGCCCTGACCTTGCCAGGCATTCAAGGAGGAAAGGGTCCAGCCCTGACCCAAGCCCAGAGCTATGAGGTAACATTCAGCGGGGCAATGAAGACCAAATCTTTCCTTGGGGCCAGAGAAATCCAGCTGATTGCATGAACCGCCCCCCCAAAAAGAGTAGGGAAAACTTGGCCTAGACCCTCGCCTAGCTTATCCCACCAGAGACCTTCAGCTTCTTGACCTGTAATGCCCCCATCTCCACACACTCAACAGCAAAGGGGCAGGGCAGCGAGCAGCATGGGCTTTGAGATAAAACAGAACTGAGTCCAAGTCCTGATCTGCTAGGTACTAGCACGATCTTAACCACTCTGAGCTCAGTTTACCTATCTGCAAAATGAGAGCCATAATGGTATTTATTTTCTTGGCTTCTTGATTTTGGGATTAAAACCCCTGGTACAGCCCTAACTGGTTTGGCTCAGTGGATAGAGCGTTGGCCTGCGGACTGAAGGGTCCCAGGTTCAATTCCAGTCAAGGGCTTGTACCTTGGTTGCGGGCACATCCCCAGTAGGGGGTGTGCAAGAGGCAGCTGATTGATGTTTCTCTCATCGATGTTTCTAACTCTATATCCCTCTCCTTGCCTCTCTGTAAAAAATCAATAAGATGTATTTTTTAAAATTTTTATTAAAACCCCTGGTACAGATCTGGCATTATTGCTATTATTATTCTTTCAACAACTGTTTGCTGAGCATCTGCTATGCAAGGCACTGACATTCCATCAATGAAGAAGACACAGGTGGCCCTGGCCCTGTAGATCTCCTCTAGCCTTTTTTATTTTTATTTTATTTTTTAAAATATATTTTATTGATTTTTATAGAGAGGAAAGGAGACGGATAGAGAGTTAGAAACATCGATGAGAAACATCCATCAGCTACCTCCTGCACACCCCCCACTGGGGAGGTGCCCTCAACCCAGGTACATGCCCTTGATCGGAATCAAACCTGGAACCTTTCAGTCCACAGGCCAACACTCTATCCACTGAGCCAAACCGGTCAGGGCATCCTCTAGCCTTTTTTAATCCAAACCATCTTCCCTGAAATCCCCAACTCGTCATGGCCATCAATCCCTGTAGCCTAAGCAATTCCAGCTTCATCTGTCCCCACACCCTGTGGACTGCGGTCACCCTCCAGCCCCACCCATGCATGGGGTTGCCTACCACAGCTGGGTGGCTCCCGGGCTGCACCCTGATTCAAAGCCAGCCAGCAAGCTCTGGGGTGGTGGCCACAGCCTGGCATATACTCAGTGGCCACACCGCCTGGACCCTCGGCTAGCTTATCCCACCAGAGATCTCACTGCTGCTGCTGTTGCAGAACTCTCCACAGGCTGCATCTCAGCATCTCTGAAGACCCGGGCCCACCCACCCTCTGCCTGCCTCACCCACCCTCTGCCTGCCTGGCCACCGGGCCAGCCACAGAGCCATATGATTTGAATGAAACTTCAAACTTAATGACTTTCATGCTGGTTATTTAAAACGCAATGTAATTTTCTTAAACACCCTATTATTTCCTTTGATAGTTACAAAGCTTCCCCCAATCCCATAAGCATGTTTATTTTTAGGGAAAAGAGTGGTTTGCAGTTGGTCACTGCACATAGGGAAAGGGAACCCACAGAAAGCAGGGCAAAGAGTCAAGCCTAGCAGCATGGAGACTCACAGCCGCTGTCCATTCCTGCTGCAGCAGGCTCTCCACTGTCACCATAGGATCCGGGGCAGGCCCCTGCCCTTCTCACACCAGCACATCAGCCAATGGCCCTCCTGTCCACCGATCTGACAATGGCCAAGACCCCCTTTCTGTGTTCTCCCTCCACAGGACCCTGTATCCTTATCTGTAAGACGGCTCCAATGGCTTCACCATTAACTTTCCCATGGACATTTGCAGCATGTATGGCACTGAGAAAGGGGTCTTAGGGCCACCAACACACTCTCAACTGCTTCCTCCTGGGTCTTTCAGACATTCTGATCTGGGTGAGGCCTTGGGGCCTGAAGCTTTGACCAGCTGGATGGTATCTGTGCCCAGATAAAGTGGCCCCAGGCATTGGCTGCCCACACTCGGAGGATGGGTGGGTGTGGTCCTGTCAGTTGGGGCTCCCTGGCAAGGGAGGTGGCCTAGTGGTGGGTGTTCGTGCAGAGGTCAGCTGAGCCTTACCAATGCGGGGCGTCTTCTGGGAGTGCCTATTTTTAGATTCCAGGCTTTCATGTGGCCAAATGATGTAGAGTTTACAAAGCATCGGTAATGCGTTTCAGATGGCGGCCCAGCAGACTGGGAGGCTGGGCCTGCTGCCACCAGAGCCAGGTCAGAGTTAGTCAGAATACCCTAAGCCTGGACTCCCGTCACCTGTATCTCCTTCCCCACAATCCCTTCTTGCCTGATGGGGAGGCTGGCCCTGGAGTAATCCTTATAATAGCCCACCCATACAGCAGGCCTCTCCAGCCAATACTCATCTGAAACTCAGAAATCCGCCAGGGCTAGGGATCCCCCGCCCCCATTTTAGAAGAAGAAACTGAGACCTAGAGAGGTTAACAGATTTGCTTGAGCTCATTATAGCCATGAGGAGATACCCTGGTCCCCTGGCTTCCTTACTCATTATAGCCCCCTGGCCTCATGGGCAAATGGGGCTTTCTAGGAGGAGGCCAGCCCACTGTTCCCTGGGGCCACAGCCTGCCCACCCATGCCTACAGCCACAGCTGCATACCCATCATTTGGAAGCAGACAGCTCTCCTGTCCTTGGAGGGAGGGAGTTGATTGTTTTAATGGGAGAGTTAAGTAGGCAAGGGGAAGCTGCTTTGGCAGAACATCTACTTCCTCTGGCCTCTGAGGAGCTATGGCTGTAGGAGTCTGCCACAGTGTGAAGGCTCTGTATCACCAGTCTCCCTCTGGGCGTTAAGGCTCTGTCTATTGACAGAGCCCAGGCAGGCAGTCTCAATGGGTGGGACAAGCTACATACACAGGCAGCCTCCCCAGAGGACCAGACTCATGTGCATCTCAGCTCCATCCCAGGCCAGGGTCTCTACCCCCTACCCAGTAAGGGACAGTCTCTTTACCCACCAGGGGACTGAGCCAAGGAGGGGGCAAATCCTCTGACTAGGACAAACCTACTCCGCTGCAGCTCAGACTTCATGCATGCGAAGGATGACATGGACTACATACACCTTTTAGGGAGGGAGGCGGCACCCATGTCCAAACCCCAAGCATCATAGGTCTGTGAGCTGAGGCAGCAAACTGCCTGAAGGAAGAAGCTAACAATGTCCTGGTTCTCAGAGAACCCCCTTCTCAGACTCCTGGAACCTCAGAGTCCTGCTAGAGACAATGCTGATGAGAGGTGCTCTCCACACCCTGGCTGAATCACCAATGGGTGGGACCTAACCTCTGAGGTTCAGTTCCCCTTAGTAAACAAGGGGCCAAAAACCCTTCACTCATGACCCTGGAGAGACTGAGAGTCAATACAATAACACTAAAATGGAAACTTCCACTTCTGAGGTACTCTCGCCTTGCACGTGCCAGCACCCATGAACCTCCCCAAAGCCCATCCCTCCCCAGGCCCTTCTCGCACCTCAATTACCCTGCACCTACCTACATCCATCCTGTGCCAGCTGCAGGCTCTGCCTGCCTCGCCCTGGTGGGTACTACCCTGACCTTGGTGCTGCCAACATACCACAGGTGCCCACTAGGCAGTCTCAGGCTCTGGAAGCAGCATTGCCTGGGCATCAAGGTCACATGCTGGGCCATCAGTATCAGTCCTATTTCTCTAGCCTCACCCCACAAACCTGGGCTTTGGTCCACCCTTCCATGGTCAAGAAAATACAAATTTCTGTCTCACACTCTATGCACAAGCTGTGTCCCCACACCTTGGATGTTCTCTACTCAACTGGGCAGGTTCCTGGCCAGCTGGACCCTCTCGGGCTGCTCCCACTGGCCTCTCTCCCCCCTCGGTGCCCTTTAACCAACTCAGGCAAGAACCTCAAAGCTGACTGAGCCCACAGGACTGAGCTCTGGGCGGGCAGAGACAGCTGTCCTCTCAGCGCTGAGACAACACCAAGTATACAAGCAGGGGTGGGGGTGGGGGTAGGAGCAGGTGACTCAGTAACTGACAGTAGGGGTCTCGGCCCAGGATTCTAGATCCAGCTGAGGGCCCGAGGGCCATATAGGCAGAACAGCTGTCCTCTGCACTGCCCCAGGCGAGCTGGCTGCTGAGCTGAGGGACAGCACCCTGGCTCCAGTCCTGTCTCAGCTTTAGGAGTGCCCCACCTACTTGGCACAGTGCCCTTCACAAAAGCCATTATCACAGTGTTCAGTCCCTCCCACAGGGAGGTGCTTTCACTCATGAAGCACCTACTACATGCTAGGGATCTAACATACACTATCGCAATCCATTCCACAGTAACCCCTGGAGGTAGGAACTCTCATTATCCTCAATTTTAGATGAGGAGCCTAAGATCCAGAGGGGTTAAGTAACTTATCCAAGGCCACTCAGCCAAGAGGTGGCAGATATATTTGAGGGTGGGTCTTCTAGACTCAATGCCTTCCCCTTGCCTTCCACTCTCCTAAGAGGCCTTGGACAAGTCCCCCCACCGTCTCAAGCCCAGGCCATACCAGCACTGACCTGGTCTTACTGTCCCCACCTACAGAAGAAGGGTTGTCACCCGAGATTCTGGGCACTTTACTGTTGGGGGAAAGAGGCCCTGTGACCTGATAAAACACCTGCTTCCTCCAACAGAGTTTTGTTTGTACACATGGCAGGAAGCAGCCAGTCACAAGGTATGAGGGAGTGTGACTGTATGTCTTCAGGACCGCAGCTGCCTAAGAAGGCCCTCCTATCCTCACTATGTGGCTCTTTGTCCATCCTGATCCAGTCAGACCTCAGCAGTTAAAAGCCAGTGCCTCTGGAGCCCATTCTTACAGCTCAACTGAACCTCCTTGCCTGCAGGGACAGAGCATGCCAGTCTCAGGAGACCCAGGAGGCATGGGCTGCTGGCAGCCTCTGGGAGGGGATCACCAAGACCTCCATTTAACCCCACTCACACCTGAGCCTCTGGGCACCTGGGGAGGTGGACAGAGCTGGTTTGAATGTCCCTATTTGCTGGCTGTGGAAACTGACTTGGTGAAATTGGGAAGAATGCAGGAAGAATACCTGGGTCCTGGCAACCAACCCAGGGCTCTCTGTTAGCCTTTCTACCTCGTGAGCTAGAGGGCAGCCCTAAAACTGCTGTTCCTGGGAACAGGGTGGTGTAGGGATCTGCAGGATGGACCTTCCTGGTCCTGAAAGGCATCAAGGGAGAACCCTGGAAGCAAAGTCCGATTTTGGGAGCAGCTGAGGGGGTGCTACAGATTTTCCAAATACCACAGCCAACACCACATGGCCTTCCAAATCAGGAAAGAATGCAAGTCAAAATAACTTCTAAGTCCCAATGCACACGACAAACCTATTAAATGAAGGACGAAAGAGAAAAGTCCACGTTAGCCATGTATACTCAGGCCCTGCAAAGACCCCAAAGTGAACTGGGGCTACAGAGAAACAAATGCCAGAGTCTTCCTCCCTCTTGGTCCATAATTCTCCTTGGATACTGTGCTCCAGGAAAATAAGCAAAATAGCCACTAAGGAGTGATTTCTACAGAGCAATATTTCCCAACCTGTGAGCAAACGAGGCCACATGAGGAAGAGAATCAACATGCGAGATAAACAAGTCAAGATGCTGTCTGTACATGGCACTGTCAGGGGGCCTGCAAATATGCACCCCCACACCAAGGGAAGCACCGCAGCAAGACACGGCTGCATGCAGGGGTGACTGTGAGATAAGGTCTGAGGATGGTTTGGAGGCTAATGACCACGTGGGTCTCTTCCCGTTTTTTTCTTACAAAATAGCTTAAGCCCCCATCATCCTGGGTAAAAGGATTCTCTATGATGGAGGAAAGGGGACCTCTTTCAAATAAGTATCTGGGGTGGTGGGAGAGGATTCTCAGGATAAGCTAAGTAGCCACAGCTCCTATCCTGGCCCAGGAATAGCACTTCCCCTTCTAAGAACCCCTGTGTCCCCACCCTAGGGCTGGCCCTAGGGTTCAGATCCCCAGGCCCCTGTGGCCCAAAATGGAGATACAGCTCTCTAGATGGTAGTCCACATGGGGCTACCACTGAGCCACAATGGCCCCAGAGGAGCCAGGACAGCAAGGGAGAAAGCATCAGTCATGGCCCAACACCCACCGTCGCAAGCCCAGGCCACACCAGCACTTTCCTGGGCACCTCTCTGGCACTTCTGCCTCCTGACCTCACTCCAATGTTGTGCAGGTGAGGACACAAAGGCTGAGATACTTTTCCAGCCCTTTTCTTTTATCCTCACCTGAGGACATGTTTATTGACTTTAGAGAGGAGGGGGGAGGGTAGAAACATGGATGTGAAAGAGAAAGATTGAAACATCCATTATATGCACTCCAACGGGAGATCGAACCTGCAAACCAGGTATGTGCCCTAACTGGGAATAGAACACCCAGCCTTTTGGTCGATAGGATGCTCCTCCAACCAACTCAGCCACCTGGCCAAGGCAGGCTGATACACTTGATGGATGAGCTATCTTTGGTCTGAGCATGGCAAGTACATCATAAAGCAGGACCAACTTTGGCCAGAGAGGCTGTGAGGGTAGGCAGCCAAGCCCCAGGGCCATGACAGAAGGTGCCAAAGGAGGCCTCTCGGAAAGGACTACCTTTAAATTAAGCCATGAATGAGGAATGAAAAGGGTGTAGCTATGTCAAGAGCGGTGAAAGAATTCCAAGCTGAGGGGCAAGTGCAAAGGTCCTGAGGTGGAAGATTCTCGTTGGTAATAAAACTTATCATAACACTGAAGTGGTTGCTATTTAGGGAGAGAAGAGTATGGTGCTGATGAGGGGAGTGGTCAGGTGCTGGCCACCCAGGCATTCAGGCTGTGGTGAATGGTTTGGACTTTATTCCATGAGCAATGGGAAGCCACTGCAGGGTTTAATCAGGTGAGAGATGGGATCTGATTTATGTTGTTGTTGTTTAAATGTATATTTTATTGATTTTTCACAGAGAGGAAGAGAGAGGGATAGAGAGTCGGAAACATCGATGAGAGAGAAACATCGACCAGCTGCCTCCTGCACACTCCTCACTGGGGATGTGCCCGCAACCAAGGTACATGCCCTTGACCAGAATCGGACCTGGGACCCCTGAGTCCTCAGGCCGATGCTTTACCCACTGAGCCAAATCAGTCAGGGCTATGTTTTTTTTAAATATATTTTTATTGATTTCAGAGAGGGAGAGATAGAACATCAATGATGAGAATCATTGATCGACTGCCTCCTACATGTCCCCTGCTGGGGATCAAGCCTGCAACCCGGGGTATGTGCCCTTGACTGGATCGAACCCAGAACCCTTCGGTCCGCAGGCCAAAGATGCTCTATCCACTGAGCCAAACTGGCTTGGGCTGATTTATGTTTTTAAAGGACTCCTTTGGCTGCTATGTGGAGCCTGGAGTAGCAATTAAGGTAGGGGTTAGGTGGGGGCAGGTGTAGAGGGATGCTGGAGGGGACTGCTACTGCCATCTGGGTGAGGGATGGAGATGCTTGGGCTTGGGGGGTGATAACTGAAGTGGAGAAGCAGGAAAAATTGGGGATATCTTGTAGGGGAGCCCATGTGCCTGCCAGTCCCTCTGTCTTTACCTGTCGGACAACTGTGCCTTAAGAATTTGCTCAGCAGACCCTCCTCCTGTGCCAGCTCTGCCCAGGATGCTCCCAGCTGGGTCTTTTGTGACAGCACTGTACAGCCAGGAGGGAGTCTCCTCCACTTGGCCAGGCCTCCCAGAGGCAGAGGCTGGTTCTGGTCCATCTAGGTGCCCAGCCTGGTGCCAGCCTCCCTTCTAACAGGCTTCACTCCAACCAGAGCTGGTGATGGACCATCAGTAACCCTCCCTAACAAGGCCCTGCTGCTCTCTCTGCAGGGTGTGGAGGGCTGAGTGGGTGCATCTCTGCAGAGCTCCCTGGATAGGTTGGCCATGTGTCAGCAGCACTTCCTTCCTATGCTCGTCTTGCTCACTACCTCACCTCCTGCTCCCTGGGGACTTGTTTGCACAGCCCTCACCTAGACCTCAGTCAGACCTTGGAGTCAGGAAATGTGAGCCAAATGGCCAGGAACCCCAGCATGAGTCCACTGCCTAGCCAGGCTTCTCCACCCAGGAGCTGATGCCTGACTCCCTTGGCTTGAGGCACACCCAGGTACCAGCAAGGCTATAGTGCTCAGACACAGGGAAATAATCCCAAGTCCCCATAAGAGCCAAGAGCCTCAGAATTGTGTGTTTTTTGTTTTTTTTTTTCCTGTACTGAGATGTAATTCATAACCATACATTCACTATTAGAAAGTGTACAATTCAGTGGCTTTTAGTACATTCATATGGTAGTACAACTGTGTCTACTCTCTAATTCCAGAACATACTCATCACTCCAAAAACCAACCCCATTAGAGTCCATCCTCACACCCCTTTTCTCCCAGGCCCTGACAACTACCAATTTACTCTGTCCCTATGGATTTGCCTATTCTGGACAGTTCATCTAAACAGAAAAAGGCTCATCAGCCTTCCAGGCCACAGGTTCTCAGTGGAGCCCATGGAAGGGGTCACAAGAGCCCTTTTGAGATGAGGATTTGTACCAGATCATCAGTCTTGCACATTCTCTGCGTTTCCCTAAGGAATGATGCCTTACTCATCCCAGAAGCCCCTCAAAGTCTGGCCCAGGACACACTCACTGCCCTCCACCCCCATCCCCAGGTCTCAGAGCAAAGGAAATTAAACCAAAATAAAGAGTGGCGACTGCTCTAGGCCAATAACTATGCAAACTGCATTAGATGCCTGACAAACAATAGCCATGAAATAAACTTTGACCTAATTCCCCTTACCCAGAGCCTACAAGACACCAAGTACCAAAAATAAAACTTTCTGGGGGGGGGGGGGGATCTCTCTCTGCCCTGTGGCAATTGAGCTTGAGGTGGTTACTTGGCCCATTACTCCAGGCTAGGCTCGGGTCCCCAATGTGGTGGCCACATGGACATTCCATCTACACATGGGCAGAGGAGTCAAGGGATTGGTCTTGAGCTCCTCAGCACAACTGCTGACCACTTGCATTCTCTCAGAGAGGGCTGGGCAAAGGCCGGGAGCCTAGTTCTAAAGCTCAGGGGCAGGGGCTGGGCACCCTGTCGTTTGTGCCATGAAGATGGGCTCAAGAAAGCACCACTTTGAAGAAAACCTTCAAAGGCAGTTTTTCCTCAGGGCCCCTGCAAGGGTCTCCTGACCCACTTTAAGAGAGTATTTTCTGACTCTATACATGAACCTTGCTTGAGTCACATGATAAATATGCTCCCAAAACATAGGGTCAATTAATTTTGCTTTTAAAAACACAACCATATTTTAAATGTCTATACAGCTCTTCAAGTAATGCAAACAACTGCCCTTACTTGCTATTTGCTTGTAACTATCAAGTTTTCAGAGTGGAAGGGAGCAGGATAGACAGAGAGAAACACTGATGTGAGAAAGACACAACAATTGATTGCCTCCCGCATGTGCCCGGGGCCAGAGCGAGGATCAAACCTTCCAGGGAGGTACGTGCTCTTGACTGGAATCGAATCCAGGACCCTTCAATCCGTTGGCTGATACTGTATCCTCTGGGCCAAACCGACTAGGGCTATCAAGTTTTCTTGAAAGAGGCTCCACTACCTTCAAATACATCTTCCTCACACACTGCCACCTCTACTTAGGCCCTTGCTTCTGTCCTTGCCCACACCCCATGAAGCAGCTGGCAGCTGGGAGCCTGTCCTCCTGTGCTCCCAGAAGCTAAGCAGTGGGGGCAGCAGCTGAGTGGGAAGGAGAACCAGGGGATCTGCCCTTATACAAGAGGGTGTGACACATACAAATACATCCTAAGTTGAAAAAAAATCCAGGCCAGGAGAGGGGTGTTGTACCCCACCCCCATCCTTAGGCTGGAGTTGGCTGTGGGTCCACCTCCTCTTTGGCCAACGTGAACTAAAGGACACCAAATGGTCTCATCATCACCCCTACAGAGAATGAGGTCCTCCCTCTCTGGGCACTCTCCCACCACTGGCCCACGCCATGAAAGGAACTCAGAAACACTGCGTTTCCCTGCACCACTGAGGAATCACAGGAAGCAGGAGGGGAGCCTGCCCTGCTAGGCTTGTTCTGGGCCTAGGCCCTTTGTCTAGTCATGGCGATCACAGCGACTCCAGCTCCCTGACCAGGCAAGCAAGCAACTCACCTGCCAGTGGTTTGGCAGTGATGGATTACGTCAACTTGGCCCCAAGTCCAAGGGCTTGCTCCTTCTGAGGGGCCCCCGAAAGCAACTTTGTTAAGCATCTGCTCTGTGGGCAGAGGTCTCTCAGGAGAGCTGCTGCATCAGGTGGCAAGGTCAGTGGTCAGCCACCCTCCCCGCTAGACTTGCAAGGAAGCAAACATCTAGATAGAGCCACCCCCGAGCAGAAAGAGAACACTCATCCGACATGCTCCTCCTAAAGATGAGAAAAGAGGGGTGCAAAGGGCAAGGAGCTCACTTCCTGAGCCAACTGTCTATAAGGTTTTCCATCCTGGGTTTCTGGAGGGAAGCCTCAAACTGTCACCTCACCTCCCATTGCCTTCCGCATGAAACCCGCATCTCTGGATCAGAAAGCCAAGCAATCACCCTCCTCCCTCTGGGTGACCCCCACCATGAGCCATGTGAGCCAGGGTAGGGCTTGCACCTGTGGGACCCACCTACACTGCGCCCACATCTGCACCCAGCATCCGCCAAAGAGAGTCCCCCAAACCTTTCATGTACTCCCGGAGCTCTAACCTCACCCCAACTTGGGCTACCTGAGGACAATCTGAAACGCTAATGTGAATTTTTTTTTAAAGTAGAGCCTAACTGCTCCAAAGCACTCAGAATAAGCTCTTCACACTTGAGATCATCAGCTCCAATGGTCAGACAAGCAGTTTGTACGGATCATGAAATCTTTTCAAACCACTGGGTATGTCAACATACTTAATTTGCAAATTCATCAAACAGGCCCTTTACCAACATTATTGATTTGAAACACCTCAACAAACCTTTCGTGGTGCATTTGAGACCACACATGGTGTTTAGGCTTTCTGTTGCATGGTGCACTCATGCCAATAAGGACAGAGCAAGTAGCGACCCACAACCAGGAAATCTGAAGCCCACCAGCTTTTATGCCGGCTCCTCCCAGCACCAAGGCTTGGGGCTTCGGCCTTTAGGGGGAGGCTAACTACAAAGCTCACAGCTGGGACCACACTGTGCACACCACCCTCAGGAGACAGGGAGAACAGGTCTCAGCTCAAATGTACTGTGAGAAGAGTACACCCCAGCATCACCAAGCACCAGGATAAGGCCTACTCCTGCTTGTGAGCAAGCTGGGAAGACAAAAGTGGGGAGTGGCATGCCCAGGGCCATCCCCTCCTTCCTTCAGCAAAGTTCTCTGGTTCAGATCCCACTGGGCATGACCGGGAAGAGAGGCCGGAACAGAATTCTCCTGCATCTATTCTGTTGTAAGTGAAAGTCACTTCTTGCCCGTGCCTCACCTACCTGGTCAAGGAGGTCGCAGGCACCCGGCTGGGCTAGGGCCACTTACCAGTGGGGGCTGCGGCTGGGGGTGCTGCCCTGGTCCCGAGGGGGGCGGGTAGTGCATGAGCAGATTGAAGGCGGAGTAGACGGTGTCTTTGTACATGCTGCTGGCGCACTCCGGGGCCTTCAGGCCTGGAAAAACCACAGCCGGGTCAGACACGCCCGCCTGCCCGGGCAGCTCGGGCTCAAGGAAGAATTGCCAAGGGGTCCCTTCAAGTTCGTGCGGAGAAACGGGATGGAGGTGCCCAGTGCCAAGTTTTGACGAAGATCCCAGGTCCAGGCCTTCCCTAGGCGGCCCCCACTTGACCCCCACCCTCCCCGCCGGCCCAGGAACCCTGGCCAAGGCTTCCTCCTCACGACAGGGGATTAGGCAGTCACCTGGGCAGCAGGGGAGGCGGAGATGGAGGGGGTCTGTTTACGCCTATAAAGGTCAGGGCACCGGAAGTGACTCGAGCCCGGAGGCGCCCGGGAAACCCGCCCCCCACTCTCCCCACCCCCTCGGTTTTACCGCCTCCTGGAGCTGCCGTTGGGGGGGGGCGCCCCCTCGGTCCGCTCCCTCCCTCCCTCCCTCCCACGGAGGCCTGGGCCTCAGCGGGTGGAGGGCAGCCGGGCTGTGCAGAAACTCACCGTCCTCCAGAGACTCTGGAAGTTTGTCGGGGAAAAGTCTCTGCGAAGTGTGTTCCCGCCCGAGAGCCTGCGGGGAAATCCAGGGGGGCCGTGAGGGGCGCGGGAAAAACTGAGGACTCGGGCCAGGGGCTCTGAGGGATGGGGACCCCCCTGGGCCGCGGAAGGGAGGGGCGGGTCCGCGAGAGCCGGAGTCGGACCGCCGCCGCGCCGGGGGGGAGCGGGGCGGGGGCCGGCGCTCACCTCGGCCCCGACCTCGGCCTCGCCGCGGGTCCCGGCGCCGGCCCCCGGGACCCCCGCGCCGCCCGCCTCGCCCTCGGACTCATTGACCAGCCACGACTTGAGCTCGGCCAGGTCGCGCTCGGGGCCCGCGGCGCTGTCGCGGCTCTTGTCCTGCTCCTCGCCTTCGTCTTGGAAGGCCAGCAGCTCGTCGGGCGCGCCGAGGTCGTCGCCGTCGCCCGCGCCGCCCCCGCCGGAGTCCAGCTGCGGCATGGTGCGCTCCGCCCGCGGGGGCGTGGGGCGTCGAGGTGCGGGGCGCGAAGCCGCCCGGGAGCGGCGAACCCGGAGTCCGGACCTCCGAGCCCGGAGCGCGGCGGGAGGAGCGCGGGCGGACTCCGCCTGGGCGGGCTGGGGGCGCTGGGCACTGGGCGCGGGCGCCCGGCTCAGCCGCTTAGGGAGCTGGCGGGTCGGAACATCAAAGGCGCCGCTGGCGGAGTGCAGGGGGCGGGGCGGGTGGTGGGTGGAGCCAAACTCTCCAGGCCCCGCCCCTCCTCTCCCGGGAGAGGCCGGGACACGCCCAGGGGTATATTCTTAAAGGGCTCGCTCTTCCGGCGTAACCCGAGCAAGGCGTCGGACACCCTGGAAAACTGCGGGTATTTTAAAGCGGGAGCCAAAGTGCGAACTGCGTCTGTGCACTGAGCCTAGTTGCGCCCTTGGGCTTGGATTTGGGCGCTTCCTAGAGCTTGGGGCTGCTCGGAGGCTGTGCTCCAACCCCGCACCGACAGGAATCGGCCTCCTCAAAGCCCAATTTCCAAACCTAAGCCAATGAAGTCCCCTCACCACGCGAACACAAGCATGTACCCTTCACAGGTTTACTGAGTGCCTGTGACATGTGGGGCTCATACATCACATTTGTGAGGGCCACTCAGCCATGTGGCGGGTCCAAGGCGCGAACACAGCAGCAGGACAAGGAGGAAGGACCCCGCTCCCCCCCTCTCCCTCCCGCGGCTGCCCCAACTCAGTTCCAGGCCTACAACCTGCGGCCCGGGGCTGCCAAGCAACTTCACACGGGAAGACGTCGCCTTCCCGCGGAGCCTGTGGACTCCGAGCCTGGCGCAAACGGGACCTCGCAAGATGCAGGCTGCAGGGTCTACAAGCAGGAGGAGCGCGGGTACGCGCGTCCGCTACATGGCATCTACGAGGCGGCAGCGGGCAAGTCCACTCTGCCCCACGCTTGGCCTCGGCTCAGCCCCTGGATCCCGGCCCCTCTGAGTCGCGGTGCAGTGAACCGCAGCCCCCGGCAGGTTTCTGTGCTGGATTCAGTGCAGACGTTCCCATCTTTCCCAGGAACAACTGGGCCAGAAGGTATTTGGAAAGGGAGGGTGCCTTGGACGCTTCTCCGGCTCAGAGCCTCATAGGACCCTTGGCTGCGGTGCCAAGTTGGGCCGGAAGGGAGCCGCGCCGCGCCGCTCCTCGGGGTCCAGGCCCAGCCTGGCTGGCTGCGGATCAAAGAGCCTAGGCCGTCCTTCTCCGCGTTTAGATCCTATCTGCGCCCGCCCAGCGGGGCGCCTCGGCCCCTCCGCCTCTGGGCTGGAGTGCCCTCTATTCCTCCTTCCGGGGGGCCGGAGGAGGGATGGGAATGGGGGGTGGGCACTAGTGCTCAGCGTGGCCATGGAAGGGTGTGGAAGACGCTGCCCATTAGGTCCCCCAGTCAGCTTTTCTGGTGTGAGCTTGCTGCTGTCTCACCTCATCCCCTCTAGAGTAGGGGCAGGGGCTCCAGCCAGACGTGGCCCGGGCTCAGGGGAGGGCTCAGGAGGAGGGGCCCATGGCCTCCCCCCACCCATCAACCCCTGAAGATGTCAGGCCTGGCTTTGGGATGAGCCTCTTGTTCTAGCTGAGTGGGAATACGGATCTGCCTAACCCAAAGGCTTCCTGCATTTTCAGGAGCCTCCTCCAGGACGAAGTTACCCAGACCCATGAAGACACAGGCCGAAGCTTTCTCCAGTCCATAGAGAAAGGAGAGGAGTCAGGGCAACAGTGAGTTTGTTTTTCTCAAGAGGGCTAAATTTTTTCAGCTGAAAGTATTAGGCTTTAAGCAGAGATTATGAACTTTGTTTTATTGCCGTGAAAACAGCCTTTCTTTACTGAAATGATGGTGAGAATTGATTTTTTTTTTTTTAATGTTCTTATTTGGCAAAAGAAAAGCTTGGCAATTCTGTTCACTCTCCCACCCCCAAATTTCTCTGGGCATTTTATAGGGCTCTGAAATCCTGAAGTCCCGGAACCATTGCCCTGTGGCGTCATGGCTCCAACCTCTTGCCCTGCTGGGGGGAACAGGGAGCAGGAGGGAGTAGGGAAATCGGTGTGTGAGGAGGGTTAAGGGAAGGAGAGACAGGCGGAGTTTCAGATATCCACAGCCACACTGAAATCAGCCTGAAGACCGCGTACCAAGCCCTAAGCGCAGGCTGTGGAGAGGGGAGGGGCTCAGGAGACCACTTGAGCAGCTTCAGAAGCTGAGAAATGATTAGAGCCAAGTTCACTGCTGGATTAGTCTCTATGAACCATGAGTAGAAGGAGCTCAGATGTGGTGAGATCAATGGGGCGAGAGTGGTCAGGTTGGCTTCCTGGAGTGGGAAGGTTTCCTCTGGGCCTGGAGAGACAGAGAGGAAAAGGAGCTCAGGCTTGTCCCTAAAAGGCAAGCACAGGCCCTGTAGCAGCCCCTTCCTTGTCTGGTTAGCACTGATTCTGTCATCATCCACACAGTGACTTCACATCACTGACTGATTGCTATGTACCAAGCATCCTGTCAAGAGCTTCGCACACATTATCTCCACTTAATCATCATACCAATTCTATGATATAGGGACAATTGTACTCATTTACCGTATTTGCCAGTATGAATGAGGAAACTAAAGCCCAGAGAGGTTGAATACGTCCCCCCGAGGTCTCACAGCTCGGAAGGGAGGTTATCAGCATTCCAAACCCAGGCAGTCTAACTCCTGAGCCCACACCCTTTTATACCTTCACTAGTGTTCCATTATGACCTTTACAATTCAGTGGGGTCCTTTTCTGCTCACAGACAAATGCAAGTGAGCTGTTGAGAATGGAGTTCCTACTTTCTGACTGACTCATGCTGCCTGGGGGGGGGCCAGCAGGAGGCCTGGGGGATCTCTCAGGCTGGTCTGTGTAGGGTGGCTCAACTGTTTGCTGGGTAAGAGAGTTTAAAGTGTCTCCTGGAGTCTGAACAACCTCCGTCAGGACCATCTCACCCCTGGGCCCGCTCTAGACTGCCTGCTCCGGACACAGCCTCAGATGCCGCAGCGATAGGCCCTGCTGCTCTTCCATGGGGAGGTGAGTAAGATCTGCTGTGGCTGCCCCTGGATGTGACCAGGGGAGTTTTGGGACCAGGCAATCTGCAGGGGGGGGCCCATAGTCTTCTGGGCTTACGAAGCCCAGGTCAGAGCTAGAGATTTTACAAGGCTTCATCTTCATGCAAATAAACCAGGTGGACCTGTGCTGTCCTCAGTTGTTGGATGCAGGGCAAAGAGCTGTCAAGGATTGAAGGTTAGAGCAAGACAGCTCTGGCTTTGGGTTTAGGCAGACCTAAGATTTCATCCCTGCCCTACCATTTACAGCTGGGGCGCCCCAGGCAAACCACTGACCCACTCGGAGGCTCTGCTTTTTTTGTGGACAAAATGGGTATCTCACCCGAACCTGCCTCGCACTGTGGGAGCGAGGCTGAGATGAATGAATCATAGATCCCGAGAAAGAACTTAAGCACAACGCCTGGCACATTCCAAGCGCTCTAATAAACGGGTGCTCTTGAGTTAGAAATTTTTCGGAAGTTGTTAGGCTAATTGGCTTTTCGTGTAACGTCATGTAAATCACCTAAGTGTTCTCATGGCCTGAGCCCACTTAATCCCAGCTAAGGCTGAAAATATACATTTCCTTTCCTTTCTTTCAAGTTGCTTTAACATGAAAGGCCCACATGAACTCTGACCTTTTCTAACAGGGAGACCCTTGAAATGTGGCATTTCCAGAAAACGGCTCAAAGGAGCCCCAGATAGATTTGGTAAATTACAATGGGGAGAGGTTCCGAGCGGCGTCTTGTCCTGCCCACCAGCCAACCTGGCATCCTGTTGGGGCTTGCCAAATGCTGCCTGGAGTCTGGGCTGGCGGCTTGGGCAGGAACACTTCCCCTCCTGTGGAACCTTCTCTCTCAGAGCAAAGCCTGGTCACACGTCCTAGAGGCAGATTGCGGTTTGTTACTAGAAACACAGTTTGCTCCCTGGAGACTCTGTGTAGTTTTACTGCATGTTTGTGCATGGGTGTCCGTGTGTGTGCGTGCATGTGGGTGGTTTTGGCCTGAGAATGGCGAAGACTCACAATTGCTATGATGCCACTGCTCTGGGTCAGGGACCAGGCAGCTGCTTAGAACCAATTGACACGGTTTGGAGTCATCTTTCTTTGTAACCTTCAGTGGGTTTTCTCCCCTACCAACTCTCCACCCCCAACTGTACAATAGCCAAGAAGTGCTCTTAGAATAAACATTCAATAATAAAACGAGATGTTAGCTGTTCCTGATGAAACCCCAAGGAAATTTGGCCAAATTGGGTTGAGGGTGGTGGTAGTAAGAATGCCAAGAAAGCTGCCCACAGCTTCAGAGGGCTTGTTATGACAATTTCCCATGGGCTAGTTTCCCACTGTGCCAGCCACTGTTCCCAATGAACGGGGCTAGGGTTTACTTACCAGGAGAAGTAAATAGCCCAGGGTTTCCACAGGAAAGGGTCTGGAGTCAAAGGCACCAAGGTACCAGAACAGAGGCGAGCCAGGAATGGCTGGCATCTGACAAGAACTGTGCCACCAGGGCACACTGGTCTCCCAAGAGCTTGGTAGTGGGAGGCCTGTGTCCTGATCCCCAAGAGAATCTGCATCAGATACTGTAGTTACTGTCCGTCCCCATACAGTCATTAAAGACTCTGCGAAGTTCTACTCCAGAGAAATCTTGTCTAGCCTCCTTCAGCCAAGTAGCTTAGCTCCCAAACTTATTTGACCATAAAACTATTTTCCTATGTATGCTTTCCAAGGAACGTGGCGCCTCTGAATGTCTTTGAGGAATGCTAATATCCCTGGTTTCAAGAGACAAGGAGAAGCACTCCTTACCCCCAAACATATTCCAATTTGTGTCCCTGACGTGGAGAAAATTAGCAATAGTTGCTTCCCAAACTGGTCATCAAGTCTACTAAGGCTTCACTTCTGCCCTGCTGGATTCTCAGCTTCTTGGGATGATGGAAAGCTTGTCTGTGCCCTTGCTAAGTGCTAGCATGAACCAAGCATACCGTGGTGCTTAATAAATGTCTGCTGGCCCTGGCTGGTGTAGCTCTGATGGTTGAGGATCCTCCCAGGCACCAAGAAGTTTCCAGTCCAATTCCCAGTCAGGACACATGTCCAGGTTTTGGGCTTGATCCCTGGTAGAGGGCATGGAGGAGACAGCTGATCAGAGTTTCTCATCGACGTTTCTCTTTCCCTCTCCCTTCCTTTCTCTCTAAAATAAATTAAAAAAACATATTAAAAAACAACAACAAATATACATAAATGCCTGCTGCCCATGAGATGGAGCTCTTTTGTAAGGGTCCAACCCAACTCGGTTCCTTAATGTCACGGGGCAGGGGTTTTCCATTGGTCTGTTTGTTGGGAATTCTGCAGTGTCTGAGATGCCTTGTTTTGTCAAGCTCACCTCTGGTCTCTCCCTCACTCAGGAAGCCTTTCCACCTGCTCAGGTCCATGGGGTCTCTCTCCCTTCTACACCCTCATTGCCTTTAGAATTGGAGCCACTCAACTTCTTGAGTCCTTTGGTCTCTGTTTCCTGTGAGTAAGTCTACTGCTATCGTTGTCATCTGATGGTCAAGAGCTGGGCTTCAAACTCACAGCCAGAATGTGAACTGGGCCTTCACCTCCTACTTCCTGGGAGTGGGACCTTGGGCGAGTCCCCTCCCTCTTAGGACCTTGGGTTCCTTATCTGCTATGTGAGGGCAAAAATACTTGTCTCAAAAAGCTGGGAAGATGGGGTGAGTTCCTGCTGGTAAAGGACTTAGCGTGGTGTCTAGTGCAGAGTAGGTATTTATTTGCCAAGTGGTGGCCAGTGTCAATTAGTATTGTTCCCAGCCAGCAAGTGGTCAGCAGAGGCTGTCCTTACAGCCCTGCAGTCCTTAGAAGTGGTCAGCAGAGGCTGTCCCTACGGTCCTGCAGTCCTGCTAGTCTTGAGGTGAAGAGTCAGGACCTGGGTGGGGAAGGCACCAGGAACCCTGCCATCTGAGACCAGGCTGAGGCCACCAAGCGTTCAGCCCAAGTGGAAACTCCTGCCAAGAGATGGCCATCTCCAGATGTCGACAAGCCAGAGGGAGCCAGCTGGCCCTTGGGGCCTGAGGCCAGAGACAGGACTAATAGGAGGAAATTACACGGAGAGATTTCATCTCGGCTTGAGGAAGCACGTCTACCAGTCCAAGCTGGCCAACCGTGGCCTGCCCCGGCCACTGAGGCAGTGAGGTCTCTGTCGCCAGACGTGTGAGAGCAGGGGCTGGGGGATCCCAAGGGAGGGAAGCCACTCAGGAGGTTTCCACCCTCAAGGCTTCTTCAAGCCCGTGGGCAACCCCTTGTACTTCCTGTTCGGCTCTGCCCCTCACTTGAGCCACTTGAGCCACTGCAGGTGTCTGAACAACGACAGGCTCTGAGGTGAGTGTGAGGGTACAGGTGTGGGTGTCTCTGGCTCCTAATTGGAACTGGAGGCTCAAGGGGAGGTTTGCTGTAAGAGACTGATCTCAAGGGTATTCATAGCAGCAACATTGCCTTTTGGAGAAGGAGCTTAGTGCAAAGGCTAGCAGCTTGGAGCCTGAGCCCATTCTGTGCCCGGGCACCTGCTCAGCCCTGCTGGAGTTGGGGAGGCCAGAGATTGGCAGTAAGAGGAGGTTTGTTCTTAAATCAGTCTTCCCGCACTTGTTTCCACTTCTAAAGCCGGAGGCTGGAAGGAGAAAAATGGGAAGAAGCAGGAGCAGAAAGTGTCTGCGTTTCTATCTTGGCTCTGCCACGAGATAGTTCTGTGACTTTGGGCAGGTCACTTACCCTCTCTGTGCTTTAGCTTTCTCTGTGAGACGGAATGATAACAATAGCTATCTCACTGGGTTCTTGTAAGGATGAAGCGGGTTAGTGTTTGTAAAATACTTGGAACAGTTTGTGGCCAAAAAATTAATTGAGCAACTCATCCATGCCTAGCCTAGTAATATGCAAGGGGCTTTACATCAGTGACCTGGTTCAGTCTTCACAAAAGCCTAATGAGATTGAAAATACTATCATCAGGGAAATGAATCTGAGATGGTCAAGTTCCCAAGGTCACTTAGCTGGTGAGAGGCAGAGCTAAGGTTTAAACTCAGGATGGTCTGTCTCCTGAACTGAGCTCTCTCTCAGCCACTCTCTCAACTGCCGCAGGAGTTTGCAGCAGCTCTAGGGAGGTCAGGTGCCTGAAGGAGCAGGGCTGCAGCAGATCATCCCTCCAGAGGGAGTCAGAGAAGCCCTGCCCCCTCCCCCCACTCCCACTGACTCAGGCTGGATCCCCTCTCCCTGGCTGCCTGGGAGAGATTTCTCTGACGAATTTGTGGAAATGTTGCTGGGTGACTCCGATTACAAATTGCAATCCTGCTTCCTTCAGCTGAGTAATCTCCATCGTGGGGTCCTGGGAGCAGCCAGAGTTCTGGGCTGGCTGTGTTTGCCTTGGCAGTGACACTGCTAAGAGAGCTGGACCACTCCTGACCGCTTCCAGGGACCAGGGACAGGAGCTGGGTTCCCTGCATAGTCTCTCCGGGTGCAGGGGCTGGAGGGGGGTGGGCGCTGTGGGCCTAGGGTGTCCTCCTCACTCCTATTTCCTCTCCTGTTCCATCAGGAGCCCTGTCTTGCTCAAGGCTGTATCCCCTGGACCAAGCCAGGGCCTGGCAGAAAGCGGATGTTTAACAAATATGTGTTGGCCTCAAGAATGTCTCCAGACACTTACACTGCACTTTACTGTTTACAGAACTCCTTCCCATCTGTTATCTCATCTGATCTTCCCAACAGCCCTGAGAGGCAGGTCTTTTAGCCCCATCTTACAGATGAGGAAACTGTGGCTCAGAGACAGAGGAAGTGACTTCCCAAGGTCACATAGCTCAAACCCTCTCAGGGCCCCAAATTAACTCTAACTCTGCTGGCTGTGGAGATGTCTCCCCTTCCTTTTGTGAGGACAGTGAGGGGACAGAAGGGATCCTGAGCTGGTAGAGGCCTCCCGGCCTCCTTCAGCACAGAAGTGCTCCTCAGAAATGGCCTCCTCAGAAGGGGGACAGAGCCACATCCTCCAGGGCTTCTGATGGGGGAGGGGGCTCTGGGATGCTGAAGGTCATTGGTTTAGGAAGCAAGTTCCCCCTAACGCAGGGGTTCTCAACCTTCTGGTCCTTTAAAAACGGTTCCTTATGTTGTAACCCCCAACCATAAAATTATTTTCGTTGCTACTTCATAACTGTAATGTTGCTACTGTTATGAACCGTAATGTAAATATCTGATATGCAGGAGGTCTTAGGCGACCCCTGTGAAAGGGTCATTCGACGGCCAAAGGAGTCGAGATCCACAGGTTGAGAACCACTGCCCTGACCTCTTGGGAGCCAGGATGGATAGTTCCATGCCCTCAGGAGCTCTCTGCCAGAAGTTCAAGTCCCAGTCTCAAAGATGGGGCCTGTGAGCTCTGCCTCACCGCGGGGAATAGCACTCTGGTTCCTGAAGGCAGAACATCGTGTCCTGTTGGGGATGCCCCCTTCTCACATCCCCAGCTCTGCTGTGCCAGGATCTGCGGGGCCAGCCTGCCAGATGCAAGGGGTGAAAGTGCTTCTCGGCACCTTTGGGCCACTGGTGGGCTTCTGCTGAGAACTGCGGTTTTCCTCGCCAGCTTTGCTGTTTTTACTTTTTGCTCTATTATTACTAACATCTTAAAGGGCTTCCCTTTCTGGTCAAGCTTTGTTTCTTTGTTTGAATCATTTTAGAACTTCTCTCCTCTCCTCTTTCTCTTCTCAGCCCATAGTTTTGGAAGATGCTAAAGCAGGAGATGGATCGGGGTGGGCTTAAAAGCAATTTGCTCTACATCCCTCATCTCCCTGCCCTGTGCCCCCAGAAGGCTGAGGGACCCCCAGGGTGGACCTGTCCCTGAAGGCAGCTTTTCTAAGGGGGAGCTTGGTGCCTTTAGTCCTTCACACCCAAGCTCTTTTTGTGCCAAGCAAATCACCTCGCTTTTGGGGGTCTGTAGTGCCCTGGGAAACATGGCAGAGACTGACAAGGTGGGGAATGGGGTCTCTGCTCCTCCTGATTCATTGTGGGACTAGGTCTGTGGCCAAAAGCTTTCTTTCTGAAATTCACAGCCCCTCTGGTTTGGGTGGGGGTTTCTTGGGTTGCCACAGGCTGGGCCACAATGACGGGCTGCTAGTAATGGATTCCCGGCCGCTGGTTGAGCTGAGGCCATTCTTCCATCTTGACTCTGGGGATAGTGCTTGATTGGTTTCCGGGAGGGCAGGTCTGCAGAGCTGAGAACCACCAGATCTCAGAGGTTAACTTGAATTCCTGCCTCTGCCTGGGAGCCAGAGAGATGCGCCATCTCTAGTTCACCCCTGCACCAGGACCTCAAACTGGGGAGGCACAGAAGGCCAAGCTCCTCCCCCTACAAAATAATAGGCGTGGGACCTGGCTGGCGCGTGAACTCCTCACGTTTGTGGGGCTGCGCTCTCACAGTTTGTGTTAGAAGATGAGATTCCGATCTGCAGGGGGAAAGCACTTAAAACCCCTTTCATCGCTGGAACTTGTTCATGAGACAGGCCCACAGCGCGACTGCTCCCCAGCGTGGGAAATGCTGTCTTGGCCTTTCCTCTGTACCCACAGAAAGTCCCGAAGATGCCCCGGGTACCAGCTCTCAGGCTGGTCGGGGAGCTGAGCTGGGATGCTCAAGCAGGGAGGGCTGGGCTGGTCTTGTTCACTGCTGGTGTCAGAGCCCCGGGGACTGCGTGAGCGTTGGGGGAAGGCAGAGGACTGCGCTGTATGGACAAGAGCCTGGTGCAGGGTCATGCCCAGGCCCTCGGAGGTTGGTGCTCAACAACAACAAAAAAGAACTTTCATGGTTGAAAGTCTTTTTAAAAGAAAGCGTCTGCCTTGGCCGGTGTGGCTTGGCTGGTTGGAGATCATCCTGTACACTCAGAGGTGACAGGCTCGATTCCAAGCCTGGGCACCTGCCCAGGTCGCCGATTCAATCCTGGGTCCGGGTGCGTGCGTGCAGGTGGCAACTGACTGTTTCTCACATCTCTCTCTCTCTCCTTCTCTTTCTAAAAAGAAAAGATTTATTGGATCACAGTGGTAGCAAGAAAAAGGACCAGGTCTAAATCGCCAGCAGATGGAAAAGACAACATGGGGCTGACAGGCTCCTTCGTACACCAAGTAGGGAGAAGAATGATGTAAGTTCTCACAAGAGAAAAATTCCAAGGTGTTCTAAATTAAAACGAAAGCGGCCAGTTAGTGAGAGAAAGAGAAAAGTTAGCCTGTTAATCGCTACGGACCAGCTCTGGCAAAAGACTGCTCACATGCCTGTATATATGTTGGAAATTAGTATTAACTGCCAGGTGGCTATTCCCAAGATTATCCAAACGAGAGACTAGCCAGACACCTTTGAACCTCAGGATCCTCTGCTTCCTATTTGCATATGAATTTCCCAGAGCTAATCCACAAGGGCTGACACCTCTTCCTGGCGGACTCCCTGCTCCTGTCCCAAGAATAGCCCCAGTTCTGACCCACCTCCTCCAGTCCTTCTTTCTAATTATAAATCCTTTCAGAACAGCTTACATCCTTCTCCCCCGGTTTGATGAATACACATGCTTGCAAAACGCAGGTGACAGACGTGTCACTTTCCTACCTAGACACGCTGCTGGGGGCTTAGCCGGCATGCCAAGCTTAACAAGCCCTTTCTTTTACAAAAGACGTGCAGCCTGGGAGTTAATGGTTTTTTTGTTCCTATGGAAGAAGTGTTTGCTTTTTAGGATTGGTAGTGGGCTACCGTCCTGAAAGTTCATGCATATGCAGGATGTGGTGGCCTGGGGTGGGTGCTGCCTGGCTATTCTCAAGGTAATCATGGAACTAGTCTCCTGGAAGCTAATTCAGAATTCCAACATACACGGCGGAATACAGTCTTTTGTTGGTTCTGTCAACTGATTAACCCCATCTTGTCTCTTCCGGCACCGTCTGGCCTTCAATGATTTGCTTTAGGACACCTCAGAATTTCCTCCTTGTCAGAGATGAGCAGTGAGGACCAGAGTGGCCAGGATGAGAGGCCAGGGTTGCACCTGAAGAGCAAGTGAGATGGGAACCAGGGAGTTACGGGTCTTGTGGAGAGTGGTGGGGGTGGCCCCTGTCTCACCTTTCCTGTCCAGCCCTGGAAAGCCTGACACTAGAGCTCAGATATGGAGGTCAGGAGATTGCCAGGACCCCAAACTTGCAGACAGGGGAAACTGAGGCCCAGAGAGGCAGGAACCTTCCTGGGTCTCAGAGGATATTTGAGCTCCTTTCTTTACTCCATTGCCCAAAGAATTTAAAAACCTTCTGCCCTAAGCTCAGGAAACCTTGAAACATGCAGCAAAGCGCAACAGACAAAATTCCAAAGAACCCATGTAGTGTATTAAGTTGCTTTTATAATAAAAAATTTTTAAAACTATTTCGTGTTATTTTTTTAAAAATATATTTTATGTATGTTTTTTTACAGAGAGGGAGAGGAATAGAGAGTTAGAAACATCGATGGGAGAGAAACATTGATCAGCTGCCTCTTGCACACCCCCTACTGGGGATGTGCCCGCAACGAAGGTACATGCCCTTGACCGGAATCGAACCTGGGACCTTTCAGTCTCCAGGCCAACGCTCTATCCACTGAGCCAAACCGGTTAGGGCTATTTCATGTTATTTTTAAAATGCAAGTGGAAATAAAAAACTTTGGGGCCAGGTGGGGCTCAGGGGATTGTTCCATTACAAACAGTTCACTCACTCACTGTCCTGGCCCAGGGTGACCAGGGTGGCTCCTTGCAAAGCCTCCTTTGACTCAGCCCCGGGAGGATCTGATTCAGAGGGAGAGCACCCCCTAGTGGCTGGCTCTGGAAAAGGCTCTATCTGAATTGCAGGGATGGGAGGGGAGTGATGCTTAGGCCCTGGGCCCCGTCTCCCCTATAATTGCTACACTGCATGCTAGGTGGTGGCGCTGACTGTCACTGGCAGAATTACTCTCCATCAGTCACCAGGGAGTTGTGAGAGGGTTTTCACCTGGGCTCTGAAGCAGGCCTCGTGGCCAGATGTGTGTGTTCCACTGAAACTCAGGTCGTTTAGAGCAGTCACTCACCGGGATCCTAACGGGGCTGACAGGTTTCATGAGAGCCTGGTAGCCTCCAGTGGTTCCGAGCTTCATGTCTGAGCCTTCAGTGTCAGTGACCGAGTGTGACATACAGCTGGCGAAGCCCCGGCGTGCAGGGCAGGGCAAGGTGTCCCTGAAACTTGGGGTCAGGAATCCAGGCTCTGATCTGGCACAGATGCTCAGCTGGGAGGATTAAAAAAACCCACAATAATGCCAGTGAGGATGCTGGCTTGCCTTGACTGAGGGCCTCCTGTGGGCAGAGCCTCACAACAGTGCTGAGATGGCGATGTCTGAAAAAAAAAAGGAAGATCTCAAACAAAGGTAGAATCGTATGATGAAACCATATCTATCTCATTCTCCCGACGTTACAATTATCAGGATTTTGTCATGATTGTTTTATTTGTCCCTCCCTCCTCTCTCTCTTTCTCTCTTTCTGTCTTCCTCTCTCTTTTTTTATTTTTCAATTGACATTATCTCTCTTTTTAGTTAAATATTTTAAAGAGAATCCCAGACATCATGTCATTTCACCTTGGTGTGCTTTCGTATTATTTCTAAAAACACAGACGTTTTCTTACATAATTGTGAAGCCAGCATGGCATCCAAAAGAGAGTGACTGACAATTCCTTGGTGAGAACACCCAGCCTGTGAGGCAGCTGCCCCAACTGCCTCCATTTCACAGATGGGGAAGCAAGCATTCTGAGAGGACACATAACTGGGCCCAAGGTCACACGACTCGTGAGGGCTGGGGATGGTATTGAACCCAGGGTGTCTGACTTGGGAGCTCACCTTCTAAGTCACTCTCTCTGGGCCTCAGTTTCCCTCTCTGTAAAGTGGGGAATAGTAATGATTGCTTTGCTAATGCATGCGTGTACCATGCTGTTCTTGCTCCTAACAATAGCAATTAAAATAATAGTAAAATAAAGCAATCGGAACAATGAATAGAAAGTTGGCATAACTGCAAAGGTATATGGCAATCCAAAGGAATTAAGGTTTGCTGAGTGCCCATGTCAGCTCTCCTTTATCTCATTTCATCTTTACCACAATCCTATATTTCTCAATTAACAGGTTCATTTCACAGGTGAGGAAACAGGTTCAAAGGGAGGACTTGTCTCCCCAAGGTCAGGCCACTGTTAGCCGACAGGAGAGGGGTTTGGAGCCAGGCTGCTCCCTTGGGGGTGGCAGAGAACCCTGGGTGTGCCGGGAGCTGAATGTGGCTCAGCTAAGGGTTGGGGCCATCCGGTCATCCCAGGGATGTGCCAGTTGAAATTATGGCTTGCAAGCAACAGAAACCAGCTTTGGGGGTCTTGGGCAGAATAAGAGTGTATGGAAAGGATATGTACTGGCTCACAGAATGGACTGGAAGGAGGAAGTCAAGGTGGGAAAAGATGAGTGTGAAGCAGACCTGGGCCTGGAAGGCAGCAGCTGCTCAGAGGTCCCAGCTGGGCTTCCCCTGAGATGAGCCCTCTTCTGCCGGTTTCTGCATAGACAGACTTTCCCAGACCTAGAACCCTGGGAGACAGCATCAAGGGACCCCGCCTGTGTGGCATGGCCCCTGCCCACTATCACAGGGGGGCAAGTCACTCTTTTGGGGGGTTCCCGAGGGCTGGGCCATGCCAGGATCTTATAGAGGTAAGACAGAGAGGGAGCTGGAGGGGGTTCCCCAGAGAAGACGCAGCCGGCTCTGGCTTTCACACTGTACTTTCGCTCTGGCTCTTGGGGTGTGAGTCACATGTGAAAGTCTCTTGTTTTGTGAGGCCTGTTTCTGCCGCTGCCACCTTCACAGCAGCTGCCATTTCGAGGCAGGAGTCCCAGACCACGAGCAGGACCCCCTCCCTGCAATGGGTGCTGCAGCTGTGCGAGCAAAGCGCGAGGGACTGTAATCTGGGGCCCGAGTTGGGGGTGATTTTCCATCCTTTGCATCATACCAAACAGAATGCAAACAGT
Organism: Murina feae; assembly: GCA_004026665.1. NCBI lineage: Eukaryota > Metazoa > Chordata > Mammalia > Chiroptera > Vespertilionidae > Murina > Murina feae. Next base: position 51,529 of record PVJC01004906.1, read on the forward strand.
ATGCAAATGAGGGGGTGCCCTCAAAACCCAGGAGATGGGGGAGATGTGTAGGGGCCTTGACTCTGCGCCTTCCAGAAAACACTCAACCTGCTCCTCCCCAGGGAGAGCCCTGGCCTCAGGCAGGTCGGCTTTCTCCTCATCCTGGAAACCTGCTGGGCCACTGCTGGGGCCTGTAACCTGGGCACTTATTATTTTTTTAAAATATATTTTATTGATTTTTCACACAGAGGAAGGGAGAGGGATAGAGAGTTAGAAACATTGATGAGAGAGAAACATCGATCAGCTGCCTCCTGCATACTTCCCACTGGGGATGTGCCTGCAACCAAGGTACATGCCCTTGACCGGAATTGAACCCGGGACCCTTGAGTCCGCAGGCCGATGCTCTATCCACTGAGCCAAACCGGTTAGGGCTACGCTGGGCACTTATTCCCCTCTCCTCCCAGAGGGGCCTCACAATCCTTCACAGATGGGTGGGGTGGAAAGTCTAAATTAACCAACACAAAGCGTTCAGCTACTTCTGTTTTCCCCGCTTGTGGCCTCTGCACGGGGCTGGGCACATGCCTGCTGGATGGGCCCAGGGTCAGGCAGCCAAGGGACCAGGCTAAGCCTGGGAAACATGAGCATCTCCCTTTCCACTCGGTCTCAACCCTGGGCCAGGACCACGGGTTCTGGTGAGACCGGGAAGGTGATTGGGAATAGCTGACGCTGGAGGCAGCGTGAGGCCCCTAGAGACTCCCCAGACATGATGCCAGGCCGTTCAGACGAGAAGATGAGCCAAGAAAGGGGATGAGAGGGACCCCATGGGCCCCAGCCTTCTTACCTTCTCCCTGAGAAGCGGGGGCACTTAGCTTCTGAGAAGTTAAAGGGCTGGGCCCATTGAGAGGCAATTCTGTGGGGCCTAGAGAGCAGGCGAGACTGTCCCAAGCCAGGCCCAGTCAGACGCTGGCTTTTTCTGCTGAACCCAAGTCCAATCTCCCGAGAAGCCCTCACTCTAAGAGTCTGGGCTCACCTGAAGCATACCAGGTTTCAACGAGTTCTGTCTTTCCCGTCTGGCTGTCTCCTCCTCCTTTCCCCTCCCTCCTTCCCTTCTCCCCAGACTCTGTTTCACCCCTGCAGCAGAGTTTGACTCCTGGGTGGGGGTATTGGGAACAAGGATCCTCAGAATGTACCCCGTGGCATGCAGATTTATTTCTAATAGAAACCAACTGAAGCCCCCTTTCTTCTTTAAAGATTCAGGTAGAAAGCCTGCTTCAGGAGGAGTACTTGGTATCATCACCTTAAGCATTTTCGCCCCAACAGTAGACAGAGGATCCGAGCAGCAGCCTGTTGGCTGCAGTCCCCTGGGTCCCACTGTTGCTGAGCTGCCCAGTAGGAGTGTGTGTGCCGCTCTGTCACTGCCTGCAATCGCCCACTTCTCCTTTTAAGAGCTAAGACTCCCTTCCCTACTTTTCTCCTTTGTACAAAATGACATCTATTCCTGATTAGGCCTCACTATGTTTAGAATTCCCCATGCGCGTGTATCAACATTTTCTTTTCTCCGGTCCATCTGCTCTATGTCAGGAGACCTAACTAAAGAGGTGAGGGGAGAGCAGGACAAGCCACGCAGGAAACCTCGGGAGCCTGAAACCAAGGATCTTCCCTGATGAAGATGGGGCTTGTGGTCAGGGCCACACAGGGCACTGCCACCTGTCCAGGCCTGGAGGGTTGGCGGGTGAGAGGGGAGCAGTGTCAGAGGCTGGCAGATGATTGGTCCAAGAGAAAGAAATCCTCGTGTTGGCAAGACCTGTCTTGTGAGGGTCCCACAGGGAAAGCCCCCCAGGAAATGAACCCACAGTTGCCAGGCAAAGGAGACAGTGACCTCCTACAGCACCAGCCTCTTTCTGCACAAGCACAGACTTTCACTCCTGTCCATCCCCAACTCCCAACCCCTAGAGGAGCTCCCTGAGGCCCAATCACCAGCAGCCCCTCCGCCATAGATGTGGGTGTGCACCCTGCAGCCAATGGCATGACTGAGGGCCCAGGGCCGCAGGAAGAGGTGGCTTCCCTGTGCCTGAGCCCAGCTGTGACTGGGAGCACAGTCTCATCAGTTTCATCACCTGAAGGTTTATTTAAAAGAGTTTTGTGCTGTGGCTATTCTGAGTGAAGTTTCTGATGATCTGATTTTAAAAGCCTTTCCCCCTGGACCTCAGCGAGTTGCCAAAGAGATACTTTAGAGGCGAAACAGAGCTAATAAGCTTGGCTGGGCCTTTTGAGCTCCTGACTGTTTTCCATTCTGAGCCCTGAACGTGTAATTAGATTATTTAGCATGGACTTTTTCTTCCATTGTAAATGAATTTTGAAACCCCCGCTCTGAGGTTAAATAATAACTGTTAATCAATCCAACCTGTATTTCCTTCCAAAACGAAAACAGGATGCTGTTGCCGAAATGCTGGGAACAGGGTGTTTGAGAGCGCGGAGGTCTCGCTGACGGCGCTACTCTGTGTGTATCGGACGGGATGTGCTGTGGGAGAGGTGAGACGGGACCTGCTGGTGGGATATGTGCCGGGGCCACGAGCCTGCTGGGGGCTGGGTCCCAGAAACTCACCGCTTCCTTGCGGGGAGCTGCAAGCCCCTTGGCCAGGCCTCAGTGTGCCTGCTGGTGAGCCCAGAAATGTCTGTGCACACATGGTGGGTCGGCGGGGGGGACGGCTAACGCTGCTTGCAGTGGCACATGCCTCCCCAGCCCTGTCTCTCCATTAGAATAAGTTCCAGTGTTGTTCTCAGGGTCTCCCAACCTTGGCACCAGTGACCTTTCAGCTGGGTAATTCTTTGTTACGCAGACTGTCCTGCGCATTGTAGCATGTTTAGCGGCATCCCTGACCTCTACACACGGGATGTCAGCGGCACATGCACCCTGCCCCCACCGCTCTAACACCAGAGTGTCCCCAGGTGTTGCCGAAGGCCATCGTGGGGTCAGAATTACCCCCAGTTGGGAACCACTGCATTGAAACATAATGCATATTCATTGTAGGAAATAAGAGAGAAATAACCTCTAATTCCAGGACCCAGAGTAACCCCTGTTAAGCTTTGGTGCACTTCCTTCGGACCTCCTTTTGCCTGCATACGTGCATCTTTTCTTTTTCATAAAACCGAGGCCACACAGTGTGCTGTTTTATAACTGGCACAGTGGACATTGCCCCTCGTTGCCAGATCGACTCCACTGTACCCCTTTTTGAGGGTTCGAAGCACCCCTCTTAGGGGATGGCTGCCTGAGGGCTGGAGGAGAGGAGTGAAGCTCTCCAGGGTCTCATCTTAAGCTTTAAGCGTCCAAGGATCAGTGTGGTCAGTCACCCACAGGTGCTGTGCTGTGGGGACTGGCTCACACCCACACAGCACACTGCTTACAGAAAGCACCCAGACCCATTTGCACCCAGCCCTGAGCCTCGCTGCTCTCCGCATGCGCCTTCGTTGCCCCAGCCCTTCCCGGAACCCAGTGGTGGCCTTTGAAGTCCCATTATTACGTGCTCCACCCTGGACATGGCAGCTGTGGGGCCAGGGGCAGCTCCTCCCTCTCTGTCCATTGGCTCAGGACGTGGGGACATGGGCCACTTGTGGGAGTGTGGAGGCAGCTGCCCCTTTTCATTCTTCTGCAGCGCTGACTGACCACAGGGGCTGGCCTGGGCCGAGCCCTATTGTTGCTCCCGAGTGCGAGCGGGACCCTGATGGGAGAAGAGGGGCAGCGCAGGGATCTGTGAAGTGCGCCTTCCACCTGCCCAGGCAGCCAGCTTGGCGGCTGAGGCCCGGAGCCCGCTGGGACTTGCAGGACTGCAGGGAGAATCCAAGAGCTCCAAAGGGATTCGCGTGTGCTTGCTGGGAGGAGGCGGGCTCAGCCTGCCCACCTTTGCATTAAGCAGGTGCTGGGGCAGCTGCGCTCACCCACCTGCCGCTGGCCCGGGTGGGCCCGGGTCACACAGCCCTGGTCTGTGGGCTCCCCAGTGGGGTTAGAGCTGTGGATTGCAGGAAAGGAACAGTCACTCAGGGGAGGCAGGGAATGGCAGCTGGGGACTTTCTGAGGGGCCCCAGGGCACTTCCCAGAGTAGGAAATGGCCAACGCAAGAGGAGCTACACTTCTACCCCTCTCTGGAGGGTTATGGCAGCAGTGCCCCTCCCTCGGGGGAAGGCTCCATCCTCTCTGGGTAACAGGAAGGAGTGCCCTCACCCCTGCTCCTCCCAGAGCTCTGTGCATGCAGATCTCTGCCCTGCATGAGACTATGCTCTCTCTCCTCCCGAGCCCACTGCTTTGAGCCTGGCATGAGGAGTACAGACGGGAAATTTGCTGTCTATATTCCGCCGACTCTGAGGTGTCTAACGTGCTATCGGGGAGGCCTGGGCAGCCTGTGAAGAAGCATCACCCGCCAACTGGGCAGTCACAGGTCTAAGGGCTTGGGCTGAGATGGGATTCTCACTCTACCTCATGCAGGGACAGCCTGCTCCCGTCCGGAGGCCCAAGGCCCGGCTTGTGTCCCTGTGGACACACAATACACACATGCAGGGCAACCACAGCACAAGTCTGGATGCACCACTCACGTGAGTCACACGGGGCCCTAATGGGGACACACACTGTGTGTCAATCTTGTTACCATGCACATCTTCCACACCATGCCTCAGTGCTCCCAACACATGAACATCCAACGCGATTGAAAATAGGCAGTGAGCCCTAAGTGGTTTGGCTCAATGGGTAGGACGTTGGCGTGCGGACTGAAGGGTTCCGGGTTTGATTCCGGTCAAGGGCACACGCCTGGGTTTGCAGGCTTGATCCCCAGTGGGGGGCATGCAGGAGGCAGCCAATCTATGATGCTCTCTCATCATTGACGTTTCTATCTCTCCCTCTCCCTTCCTCTCTGAAATCAATAAAAATATATTTTAAAAAATAGGCAGTGATCTTTTTTAAAAAAATTTTATTGTTTAAAGTATTACAAACAGTACATACGTCTCCTTTTTTCCTCCATTGACCTTCCCCCAGCCCCCCCTCCCCCCCGGCACATGCCCTCACTGCCCCTTGCCCAGTGTCTTGCGTCCATTGGTTATGCTTATATGCATGCGTACAAGTCCTTACCCACCGCAGAAGCCAATGGCTTCCCCTAGGGTGTTGGAAATGGGCTTCATTTACATCTAACTTTTCGGGACCATATCCAGCTCTATCAAGTAAGGTGCACCCGCCTGTGTCCCAGTGACTCATTCAGGCTTGCCAAGGGCCAGGGCGGAGGCCGTTCCCAACTCCGGCAGATTGCTAGTAGATTTATGACTCAGGGTCAGGAATCATAAACCACCTTTACCCCCTGTAAAGATGGCTGTGCATTTGCTCAAAAGAGGCCTTTGCTGCAGGTGGCTTTGGCAACCCCTGGTCCAAGCTGTGAACCATCCATCAGACAAGGAAATTCCAGCAGGACTGGTCCCCAATAAGAGGCAAGGACGGCAACCAAGAAAGTAGACTGGGATGGAAATCTGTGGCAACCTAAACCCTGGTAGTGAATTTACTGAGCTGTGTGTCCGGGGTACAAGGACAGTACATCCAGCCCTTCCAGTGGGGTGAGGGGAGGGTCAGTGGAAGGAACTTTCGTGAGTCGGGGAATTCACTCAGAGAAACCTGCACGTCTTCCGGATGAGGAAACAGATCCAGAATAGTCATGACACCCCCCCAGGATCCAACAGCACGTGATGGGGGAGCCAGGACCCCAACTTCCATCCTGAGCCTGGTCCCTGGCCTGGAACCTCTCACATGCAGGTCCCTCTTCCAAACAGAGAAAGCTCAAAACAGTGAGTCAGAGGCCCTTGGCAGTTTTGCTGATAGATTTTTTTGGTTTGTTTTGAAGATCTGCCTCTATTAAAGTCTTTGGGAAATTATAGTAATTTTGATTTTTTTTCAGACATGTTTGAATTACTCATAGTCTGGAATTCCCAGGCAGGGGGTGAGACCCAGAGAGGCTGCTGAGGAAGCTCGGGGCAAAGGATTCGGGGTCAGATGGATCTGAGTTCAAATCCCCACTCTGCCACTTACTATGTGAGTTAGCTGCCCTGGGCCTGGTTGCCCCACCTGGTTTAGGTGGCTCACACCAGCACTTGGTTCAAAGATTGCTGGGGACTCAATGAGGTAACAGAGTACGTGGCCTGAGTAAGTGGGCAATGGGCTTACTCCTGGGTACCCATCCGATCAAGCAGGAAGGCCAGGGTCTTGCTCGGCAAGCACAGAATCAGTCTGAACCCTGAACGGAGGCTTCAGACAGAGCTTGCTCAGCCTTATGGATCAGGAACGGGGCTTCCCGGGTTCAAATCCAGCTCTGCCACTGACCTGGGGGGCAATGGGACGTCCCCTCTCTGAGGCTGTTTTCCTGAAGGAAAAATAAGTGCAGATGACAACAGCCACAGTGCGAGGACCTGCACGTCCAGAGCTTGGAAGGGTGCCTGGCACACAGTTGGTGCTCAGGGATGATCATCTTATCACCGTCCTGTTCTTTCTGCCTGTACCTGTGTTTCCAGCAGGGTGGCAGCAGCTCACGTGTCTGCAGAACTGGTGGGAGCCAACTGGGCAGTCACACGGGGCCCCAATGGGGACACACGGGGCCCTAGCATGTTTCCATAGTCTGTTCCTACCAAATAAGGTATGAATGTGTGCGTTTCTTGTTCAGTAAGCAGCCCAGCCTTTGTCCATGCCGTTCCTTTATCAGGAGATCCCTTACTACTCCATCCCCATCCGTCCGCATTCCAAGGCCTGGGCACAGTCACTGAAAGCTCACAGATGTTGCCTGAGGGCCTACTCTGCGCGAGCACCACACTGGCGTTAGCCGTCACTCTTTCTTCCCAGCCCATTTCTGTACGTGACCTTTCTGTTCCGCCCTGTCCTGTAGCATTAATTTCTCTCTAGATTGTAGACAGTAAGGGGCCTTGTAAACCTGCAGAGGCCTCCATGGCCAGTTTGTGCCCTGGCAGCATCTTTCCTGGTCTTTTCTCCCCACCACAGACCCACCCCGGGGAGCTGTGTCAGCCTCCCATCCCGGAGCCAGCGGCCCACAGATCTGAGCATGCTCAGAAGGATTGTGGGCTGGGATTCAAAGCCCTTGAGAGGTAGCCCCCAAAGGAAGATGAAGGCTTTCAACTGCTGTTGTCAGTGTGTCTTCTCCTCCGTGGGCTGCATGGAGATCAAAGTCTGAAGGAAGTGGAAGGTTGCTCTCTGACAAAAACACCATATTTTTAGAAGCACTCGGTGGTTTAGGATGTTTGCCCCAATGCTTGCCTTTCAGTGACAGGGAGTGGGCTGGGGGTGGAGGCTGCGACCTCCCTCAGAAGGTCTGTGGGAGTGGGTTTCCGGGCAGTGAGGGCCCGGGGAGGAGGCTGAGGGTGCGAGGAGAGTCCATGCTCACTTCTCTTTCCCCGAAGACCAGAGTCCTCAGGCCATCGCTTCAGGGCCAAGAAGGAGGGGGTGTGTGTTGGGGGGCCAGGCTGCCTGGCCTCTGGCTCCATCTCCTTTCAGAGATGGGGACACTGAGGCCCAGAAAGGGGAAGAGACGTGGCCAATCTCCACCCCCACCCCACCCCATCCCCATTCTCTGGGGATTTGGGACTCGCACACATGAAACGCTTAGAGAACAATGCATGCATTCTGTAATCAGGGCTAATTGGTGTGGTGAGGAGGAGGAGGAGGAGGAGGAATGCCAGGCGTTTGGGGCAGGACATCAGTGGGTCTCTGAACCAGCTGCCCGGGAATCGTCCGTGGGGAGTTAGAATCGCTCCTGGGGACTGGAAAACGTGGGAAGCTGAGAGGATGCCCAGCAGCACAGGACTTGGGAACCAGCTGGGCCTGCACGCGGGGAATGATGGGAGACGCGGCAGCCAGGGGAGCTGCTGAGACAGGAGGCGACCTGCCTCTGCTCCCAGCGCTTTGGAGTCTACCTCGCTAACTGCTATGGCCCATCATTTTCAAAGGTGCCTGGGAGAGGTGAACCGCTGCTCCCTGCACCCAGACGGGAGTTGAGAGAGGCACATTGGGGGGTTGCCCAGCCCTCCCCACCTCTCCCCAGTGCCTCTACCTTATAATCAGGGTGGCCCTTCCTTCATGTTTACGCCAAGATGTCAAACAGCCAGGCTACGATGGTGAGCTATAATTTATATCATTTTTCATATGGGTTATAGGCTCCAAAGACTCCGAGGCCTTCAAATGGGAACCACATTGGAGAAGGGGTAAATCAAGAGCGCGGAATGTCAGGAAAGCTGGTCCCAGGAAGCCACCTGCTTCTCATTTAGGATGTGCCTGGGTTTATTGTTTGTTTCCAGCGCCCCGTTGGTTTTCGGAGATGGCAGGGCAGCCACGGATCACTACCCTTGCGTCTGCGCTGAGGCTGGGGTGAGCCTCTGTTGCGAGTCCTCCGGCCTCCGGTGCGCCCCACGCGAAGCTCTGTGGAGGCAGAAGGGAGCACACTGCTCTTTGTCGTTGCTGTCCCCACAGAGCAAAGCCATCTGGAAACAACTGAGTCTGAGCACAGCCTGTGGGAGGCCTGGTGCCCGAGGCTGGTTCAGGGATCCAGGACTCCGAACACCCCCAGGCACTGATTCTTCCAAACCCAGAGGCAGGCTGCAGTGAGGATGTGTGACCCGAAGCTGCGCACAGCAGCACGGCTGGGCCTGAAACGCACCGTGTGGAGTGACAGAAGTTGAAAGAATACGTCTGCTTGATTCCATTCATATCACGTTCAAAACTAGGCGAACACTGTATGTGGTGTTAGGAGGTGACCTTAGGGGATACAACTGAAGTTGGAAGTGATCGCCATAAGGGTTGGCCTGGAGGAGGGGACTGGGTGGGGTGTCGGTGTGTTTAGGGGGGAAGCCATGTCCTAGTTCTTGACCCTGGAGGTGGCTGCGGGAGCAGGCACCCTAATCATTTCGTAAGGCTGTACATGTATGCTTTATGTACTTTCTTGAATGTGTTATTTCTCGCCATAAAAACGGCTAAGAAAACAAAACCAGAGGGACTCTGAAAGACTGGGTGTGACCCTCACTGCCTCCCCAGTTTGCCTCTTCTCTCCAGCTCACTGCTGCTCCCAGGGCCCTGGCAAGCTCTCTCCTCCTCCTCCCTCATGCCCGGTCAGCCCTCCCAGGGTCCACCCAGCCTGGCTCAGCCCAGGCTTTCCTTGGTGCTGGTGGAGTCACACGCTAGGGGGCTCTGACCCTCAGAGAGCCTGGAAGCTCAAGAGGCGGTGGGTCCCCCTTCTCAGTGGCCCCTGGCCCACTCTGGCTGAGCCCAGACCTGGGCCCCCTGGACAAGTTCCCTGGCTCAGAGATTCAACACGGTCCCTCCTCAGGGCAGGGTCGGCCAGAGCTGCTTGGACTTACTCTCCTAGGTCCCTGCAGGAACTGCCCACAGGCTGAGTGAAGGTGCTGAGGACCTCCGTGGATGGCCACGTGGCACCTGGCAGGAGGCTGCCCCGACAATACCAGCTTTCTCCGAGGGGTACCCTGGAGCACCTTTCCTGAGAAAGAAGAGCCTATCTTTATTTATTTATTTATTTATTTATTTATTTACTAGGGGCCCGGTGCACAAAAATTTGTGCACTCGGGGTGGAGGGAGTCCCTCAGCCCGACCTGTGCCCTCTCACAGTCTGGGACCCCTCAGTGGATGTCCTATGATGGCCCCAGTCTGCCAGGTGCCTTGTGTGTGTGTGTGTGTGTGTGTGTGTGTGTGTGTGATCACTGGGGACCTGCCCCCAGCCCCATCAGAGGCTTGGAGCAGTCCTCCTGTGTGTGTTTACCTGCTGGGGACCTGCCACCAGGCACACCGTGGAGGCTTGGAGCAGGCACCCCCTCTATGTTGATCTCTCAGACTCTTGCCCTCCCCAGCATGTTGTTCTCTTTTTTGAGCTGTGACCAGGGCTGCGGGCGGCCTGCCTCCCAATCTTGCCTACTGCCCATCTTCCTCCAGCCACCAGAAAGCAGGGAAAACTCCGC